>BQNB010003636.1:57500-113363 GCA_026074375.1 Tanacetum coccineum | reverse complement strand
GTCAAGAATCAGTAGCCTATTTCCCCACAACACTGACAAAACCTCGATGTGTACCTTAATTTTATCAAAAGGAATATCTACAAAGGGATTTAAACTAAGAATCGCAAAAACCAAAGCAATTTTATTTATTAACAATTATATAACGTTTATTAAGCTAATGGGAGCAAAAAGCCATAATTAACATATATGAGCTCTAAAGAGATCCAACTACTCCATGCTTAGCATCTAACTTATATTGAACTCTATCATTTTTCGCTCTTTGCAAAATTTTAAAGTTTAGCAAACGCTCAGTCTCGAAAGCTAAGGGGAAAGCTAGAGTTTAAAACTCGGTCAAGTCAAAAGCTACTTATTTCTACAGGCCTACTTATTCATATAACTTAAGAAAGCATTTTTTTAGAACAATAAAAAATTTTAAATTTTTGGTCAAAACAGGGTTACGTGAAGACAAAGCAAATGCAAGTAAGATCAAATCGAAAAATCCCCCCCCCCCAATACTAGAACTACACATTGTCCTCAATGTGGGACTGCCACCCTCATACTAATTTCAAGGCATAATTCAAATATTAAGGGGTCTCTACGCAAATCTAAAGTCGTTTATTAATTATGCTAATAGATAAATGTTAGTCAATAAGATCTAGGATATCGGATTCCCATATATAAGCATGCTGAGGATTGAAGATTATGTAAACGATGGACAAAACCACGAGCACGAGAGTCTTCAAAATCCAGGCAATCCTGGACATAAAACACAAAAACACAAAATACGAAACATGAGAAAGGAAGAGGCAAGCCTCCTCACATCACACTTATTAATAACTATTATACGAATATACTACTACTACGGATAAGCATGGGTTGCCACCCGCGAAGCGCTTGTTTTTTATAACTGAGTCACGAGCCTGACTCGCCCTCGAATTAAGTTGTTCATGAGGGATAGAAATGGAGGTGAAGGATATCGGAAGAAAAGATATCCCCTACATGAAGAAAGAAGAAGAAGAATGGTAGGATCATCATCGGGCTTTCATTAATGATAAGCTTGAAATCATCATAGCCCCGAAGTGAAAATTCCATAGAATCATAGTGAACTCCATTAATAATATACATCCCGGGATTGAACACTTTGTCCTCATTAGAATATGAAAGGACAATGTCAATCACCGGTTCCTCTAAGGAGAGGAAGAGCTCACTATCAGCAGCATGAGAAGTAAATGTACTTTCCTCATGGGTGAAACTTAGACCAAGAATTACATCATTGGTGACAAAATAATCGAGTATGCCTGGCTTGAAAACTTTGTCTTCATTTCCGGAAGGAAACGATAGACAAAGTTCATTCTTAAAGGCCTCGTTAATGATATTTGAGTCACCAATGAGTAATAAGTCAACAGAATCAAGAGTCTTAGACTCCTCACTTTTTGAGGGTTTATCCTTTAATAAATTTTCAAGGAATAAGATATCACCCTCGGAATCATATATTCCATCTTCAATATACGGAGGTATTGAATCAAGAGAAAGAAAAGCATCGGTCTCTTCCAATAGTAAGTTAATATCCTCGAATGAGGTAAGAGACTGGGAAGGAAAACCGATGGTAGAATCAGAAGAATGAGTGGGACTGCCACTCGAGGAAATAACTATAACCTCATTTCCAAAATGGAAAGAATCATACTCTGGTGGAGATATGATATAAGAAAGTTCATCAGTGAACTTCTCAGAAAGAAAATCACTCCTTTCAGTAGGAAGAATATGATCATCAGTGAGATTAAATCTAAACGAATCATACTCAAGAAGTGAAAAATAAGAATGAGTAGTGGTACTGCCACTATTCTTGTCTTTTGTATGATTGTCAAAAGAAAATGCCTCATATATTGGAAGAGAAATATTAGAAAGAGAAGTGGGACTGCCACTACTTTTTTCTTCCATGTCAAAGCAAAAAGCATTAGGCTCGGGCAAAGAATTATCATAAGAAGGAATAAGTGTGTCGGTTTCTCCCAAGAGAAGATCACTACCCTCAGAGGGTGAAGGTGATGGGGAGAAAGACTCGATCAAAGGCTCAAAAGTAGGAGTGGGAATGCCACTCGTGGGATGAAACACTTTTTGAATTAGGTCCTCGCATGTAGAGTCACAGATGTCAATCATATGGACTGTCTCTCTACCATGCCTACCATCGGGCTTAAAAATCAGCCTCTCATCAACATCTCTCAAAATAAGCTCTTCTGCGTGTACATCGATAAGAGCATGAGCTGTCCTCAAGAAAGGTCTCCCAAGTATAAGGGGAACTCGAGGATTAACCTCATAATCGACGACAACAAAGTCAGCTGGAAACGTAAACTTTCCTACTTTCACCAATACATCCTCAGCAATGCCGGTCGGATAAACCATTGATCCGTTAGCAAGCTCGAGGGTCATTCTAGTAGGGACAATCTCAGGTAGCTTCAATTTCTGACATATAGCAAGAGGTATCAGGTTAATGTTGTCCCCTAAATTAGCTAGGGCCATGCATTGAGCCATCTTTTGAAAATCACACAGAATGAGAAATCGGTCGGGGTCTCCAAGTTTTTCAGGCATTTTTTTAGGAGCACCGCCGAGCAATTTTTATTCAACGGTGTGTTTGCCAATTCTAGAAGTTTCTCCTTGTTAGAGAGGAGATCCTTCATCATCTTAGTGTATTTGGGCATGAGAACTAAGACTTCAGCAAGACTGATATTAAAGTGCAGCTTTTTAAACATTTCCAAGAATTTATGACGCTGAATATCATACTTGTCTTTTTGCTTATCCTTTTTCAGCCTCTATGGATAAGGAATGGGAGGCTGAATAAGATTCCTATTAGGAATCTCTTTAGAAGAATTATTAGTATGAGCAGAAGAAGGCTCCGCAGGAGCACTAGCAGGCTCAGAGGGAATATGAGATGACTGGAGAACCGAAGGTGGGACGCTTGTGCTATTATTAGGAAGCACATGGTCCATTAAAGTCTCCAATTCATGTTCCACCTCATTAGAAGAAGAAAGAGGAGTAGGTGGAACAGATGGTCCATCAAAAACAATACCACTCTGTGTGGTAATTGCTTTGATCTCACCCCTAGGGTTAGGAATGGTATTACTAGGAAGTGATCTCGAACCCAAGGAATTTTACATTGGCATATTAGTTAATATGTTCATTATTTGATTGTTTTGATTTTCGATCTTATTGGTTCTTGCATCAATCGTAGATTTGAACTCATTTCACAATTCTATCTTCATGTTAGTCATTTGAGTTTGCATTGCTCTCAGAGTAGCTTCATTACTCTTCATGTAGTTTGTTAACTCGTTTGAAGGTCCAACTTGAGCTTGATAATTGTTGTTTCCTTGATTGAAGTTTTGCCCTCTTCCTTGATTGTTCGGAGCTTGAAAATTCCCTTGATTTTGATTTTGATTGTATCAGTTTTGATTATTTTGCACATTCGGTTGATTGAAACCGGGTGGTCCGAGGTAATTATTCGAGCGATAGCTAAGCAAATTACGGTCACCTTGCGGTTGGTAGGAATTACCCCCCGAATTATAGTTACCCGTAGTAGCATAAGCGGCCTCTTGAGTGTAGCCATCGACGGCTGGGCACTCGGTAAAAGAATGGGGACCACCACAAGTCTCGCATTTCGTATCAACAGATTTGATCGTTTGTATTTGTCTCATCATCTCTACAAAATTCTTATTCATCATTTCCAATTGTCGAACAACTTCTGGACTCTCGGTAGTAGTAGTAGAAGAGATATTTCTAGACGTCTCGTCTCGAGTTGCTGAAGTGTCCCAATGGTTGTGGTGAGCGGTCATGTTCTCGATCAATTCGTAACATTCTTCCGGTGTCTTTTGCATAAAAGTTCCTCCCGCTGCAGCATTGATGGTGTCCCGATGACTTAATGTCAAACCATTATAAAACGTATCAATTTGTGTAACTAAAAGCATGTTATGGTTAGGACACCGATCAATGGACAATTTATAACGCTCCCATGCCTCGAATAATGATTCGTGCGGTTTTTGCTCAAATTTCGTGATCTCGTTCCTTAACTTAGTCACCATGGAAGGAGGAAAATATTTCGAGAGAAATTTCCTCATCATATCGTCGAAAGAGTGGATGGAATTCCTTGGAAGGCGATCATACCATGCGATAGCATGATGCGTCAAGGAATATAGGAAAAGAGATAAACGAAGGGCGTCATCGGAGACCCCATTTTGCTTCATATGTTGAGTAATTTCCAAAAATTTATCAATATGTCTATTGGCATCGTCGCCCGGTAATCCGTGAAATTGGCAAGTATTTTGAACTTGTTGTATCATGTGATGACGAAGTCCAAAATCCGTTGCTTGAATTGGAATCGGGGCAATTGGTCCGCCCCGTCCATCTATAGACGGTTGGCACAACTCCTCCATTGATCGGGGAGCTTGCCCGTTAGGTCTCACCACCGGAGGTGGACCATTATTTGGTGGAGGAGGGGGCCCCGCAGGAGGCGGTCCCATGTTATTATGAGGAATGCTCATAACTTCTTCGAAGTCGAAAAGAGATGACGGTTCACCTAAATTCCTTCGTCGAATAAGACTCTCGGGGTCTCTAAGCGGAGAAAATAGATTTGAAGACGTAGAGCGAGTGCTCATGCACTAAAAACAAAATAAGAAAAAAAATTGAGATAGAACGAAAGTATTTTGTAACCGATAATCAAACAAGTGTATGGTAGCTTTTTAGAAAACGCACAAAGAAGCGGAGGAGCGGGTAAGCGCAAAGCATTTTAAAAACCTTCTCCTTTCGGGTCGAAGTTCGTTGGATCGACCCTCCTTAAACCTCTCTTATAGTTTGTAAATCTAAAAGGATGATAGCGTTTTCACACTGACACAGCGGTAATTTTTATGAGATTATTTCAAAAAAGAATTTGGTATTTTATAAAATAAATTGAAAACAAAATAGTTTTGTATTTTTATGGTTTTATAAAAGAAAATAGAAAATAACAAACGATAATTTCACTGGGAAGGATCTTCAAGGCACTAACTTCAAATACTTCGCGAAAATCGTACACCTCTTCCCCGGCAATGGCGCCAAAAATTTGATTCGATCCAAATAGTCTATATATAGTTAAATATATATCCAAAATATCTCAAATTAAATATAGTATAGAGAGTATCCCGTTTGATAAGAAAATTGCTTGAGGACAAACAATATTTTATCTCCCGGATGTCGTATCCCGACAAGAGGTGAATTTGAAAACTGCGAAGGTATTTTGTTTGATGCTCGAATATCAAATATTATCAATTCTGGATTCTAAACTTAAAACGCAAAGGGAAAGCAAATAAAAGGCACGCTAAACTATAATTAAAGGCACAAATAAATTTAAACGACAATTAAACACGTAACGGGAACTTAACGACTAACGGGCAAGCAAAAGTAAAGCATAATAAACTCTAAAAACTTAAAATGCAAATTTATGAAACCTAAATGTATTAAAATAATTTTTGAAAAAGAAATTATATTTTTTTGATTTTTATTTAATTTTTTATTAATTAAAAACATATTTAATCTAATTAAAATATTAAAAATAGTAAACTAATTATTAAAAATCTAGAAAAATTATGAAAAATACTTTAGCCTATTGAGAATCTATAAAAAATGAAAACTAGAAAGTTGGCTGAACGAATAAGCAGTTTAAAAGCAAATAAGCTCGGATAAGCAAAACTGAAAAACGTGTATAAGAGATTAATTGTGCAAAGGGTTAACAGAAAAGACCCAAGGGCGTAATGGTAGTGTGTGTGTGTGTTGTGAGAGGGAGGTCACAGGTTCAAACCCTGTGACCTTTCTTTTTGACAAAACATTTTTTTTAAATTTCTTTTTGAAAAAGCTAAACTTTAAGCTAAAATAAGAAACTTTTATGAATGGCTTATCGTCAAAACTTAATAATAAGCTAGAATAAGTTACTTGAAAAATTGTCAAATAAGCTAAATGACCATTAAGCTAAACTGTTTTGCTTTTAGGACTCAATAAGCTAACTAGAAAACAAATGAGCTGAAAAATACTAAGAGTTACACCTAATAAGCTATAAGGACTACAAATAAGCTAAGTAAAATAAGCAGAAAAGCAATAAGAAGCAATTAAGACAGTTTGTTAATACAAATAAACGGGTAACAAATAACCATTTCAAAGGACAAAGACCAATCTTTAAGCTAAAATTTAAGAACAAATAAGCATACTAATAAGATGAAAACTCCAAAACAGTTTAACTTAATATCCAAGAACTTATTTAAGAAAAATACTAGAAAAAGGAAAATTGATTTAGAAATATAAGCAAGAAAAAGGAATGATAAGACCTAATAATTATTTTTTTGGCTTTTTAAATTTTTAGGAAAAAAATAAGCTATTGCAGCCATATTTTAAGCTACTAAAGGATGACTCAAAATAAAAAAAATAAGCTTAAAAGATCAAAGCTTAATCCTAGTGAGCTTATGCTATCAATTCAGACCTTTAAAACAAAACTTAATGTAACTAAATTAAGCTATAGAAACTGGATTTAAAACTTTAAGAATAGACTTAAGGACACTAACAGATTTGACTTAAAAACAAATGGGCAATTGCATAACTCAGTTTAAACTACTTTTACTGTATTAAGGGACCAAAACAAGCATGACATTGACACAAATTGCACCTTAAATAAGATCTGATCAAATAAGCTAGGCTTATAAATTAGAAACACGGATTTAGACATGACAAATCACACTTAATTTTAAATTATTAAACTTTAAAAACTTATAAAAACTGACTTATAAGCTTAGTTTGAGCTTATCAAACTTGGCTTAAAGGACACAAGGCAATCAAACAGTTATGCCAAACACCCTTTAATCTGTTTGAAAAACATTTTTAAGCTAAAACAGTCTTCAAAAAGTTGTTAAAAAGCAAAAATAGTTATTAGATCTATTGAATTAAGTCCAATAAGCAAAGTTTACCACAATAAATACTAACCAATAAGATAGAACAATAAGCATAAACAAGACAGTTTCTATGAAAACAACATTCAAATAAGTCATAAGCTGAAAACTATTACTAATAAGTATCAATAAGATCTAATAAGACTAAATAAGCAATAATAAGCAAAAATAAGCAAACAATAAGCAATATGATAAGCTAAACAAGAAATAAATCTTTAAATGGAAAATAGAGAGTGTACCTTGATTCTAGCTCAAACAAGGATCAAATAATGCTCTTAAAGCTATTCTACAAGCTCCAGCTTATGAAAGATAAGTTGGTATTGTCCATAAGCCCTTCTATGATTGGCTTATCATCCAACTAAGCTGAGGTAATTTAGGGGAGAGAGATTTGTGATGAATATCTAAACTCAGTTAAGCTTTTGAAGGCTTAACTGAGTATGAGCAAGTTTATATAGTAATTAAAAGCTTATTAGAAAGTTATTAGTGGGGATTTGAACAATTTAACACCCATTAAATTGCATAAGATAAAAACTTGAATTAAACACGAATTTAAATCAAACATAATTTTATTGATTAACAAAATGGTTACAATACTTGGAAAAGGAAGTTACAATGAAAATTAAGCTGAAAACAACTAAAAGCTACTAGATTACTAAAAAGCTTAAGCTAAATCCTACACGCCTATTTCTGTGTGATGAAGCCTCCTTTTATAGTGAGGAGTAGAAGGATCTAGAGCCTTGAGACGCTCCCCAATCTTTAATCTCGACCCTTCAATCATAACCATCTCTTAATCCATCAATTTAGCACCGTTAGATTGCTTACACGTTTGATTGGCCAATGGGGTTGCTGGGGATTGCCAGCGTGGACAAGGGGGTGTCAGAGGTGTCAAGAATACACCTTCTAGAAGTATTTTGATGCGTGTACTTGATTGGATTTACCCTGCGTGCGTTTGTTTGTGGGTGAAAGTGAAAAAAGAGGGGGAAGAGAATAATGAATAGTAAAACTGAATTTTGACCCGTTTTTATTTCGTTTGACCTAGCTATGATTTGGTTTGGGCTTACGTTTTAATATTGGGCTTAAAAATGTTTATTAAGGGTTTGGGCCTTTTAAAGATTTATGGTTTAATATATTAGGGTTGTGGGCTGTCCCAGCCCATTAAGTGAGCCCGGATTGGTCCGTAGAAGATGGGTACGCCTTCGGCTTTGGGTTTTTTCGCGCTCATTCTATTCCCGTGCTCGTTTTTGTCCAATTTAGCTTCGTTTTTGTCCTTTTTAATGAATATCCGTACCTGCAAGACATAAATCACAAAATACAAATATACAATGCATTTTTATGTATTTTTGGTAATTATTAGTCTTTTTAGCTTGTTTTATTGAGGAAAAGGTATGTGTATTTAAACACATACCATACCCTCTCCAAGTGTGGAAAATAGTGTTGGTCTCATTTGTAGTTTTCAAACATTGTTAGAATCCATCCATCTTTTTTTATTCTCTCTACTCTTCTTTCACATTCGTCTCAATTATTTTTCTTGTGTTCATTATGGAAGTGAAATGATTCTTGAGTTATAACATTTGGTATCACTCGCCACGGGTGGGTTTAGTGGTTTCGTTGTTGGTGATTATTTATTTTTATCTTATTCGGCTTTGTTTTTCATTGTTTCGTGATTCACGTGGGCTTTAAACAGATTATTTTTTTCGAGCTTATATTGATATTTAAAACATTCAAATCAGTAGTAATGGGCTATTATTCTCGTTGAGTTTGAGTCTAACAGTGGTCTTTCAAAAATTTGTTTACTTCCTCAAATGCATTTTTTTTCTTTCTATTATCCATAGACTTGTAGCTTATTATTTGTTTTCTTCTTCGTGGCTTATTTTTGTGCTTTTAAGAGCGTTTATCTCAAGCTTCTTTTAAGCTTATTCCGAGCTTATTTATAAGCTTATTCAAGCTTTTACTGGGTTTATTGGTGGTCTTCATCTCCACGGTTGAGGACAAGAAACAAAACAAAGAACAAAGACAGTTGAAGAAACAAGGACGATAGTACAACCGAACTACTCAAAAGCTAGTGACACAGAAAATATCTCAGAAGCTTGTGGACACCGAATACTTAGAAGCTAGTGACAACCCGATCTATTGCACATCCTTTGTTAACACGATCTATTGAACAACTTTGTCATCCGATATTTTGCACAAGCTATTTGAGCCGATCTATCATCTTTTGAGTGGTATCCGATTTGCAATTCAACAAAAGGACACATATAACGTTTGAAGTCATTCGGGTATTTTCGGTTTCGAGTTTCGGTTAGTTTACAGGGACTTATATACATTATACCATTACGATCTGCGGTCTTGCAACGATCATCGTAGTATATTTGGTTTTAACCGTGGGAAGATATGCACAGTGGCAATCACGTTTCTTAAGATACATCAATACAAGACCAAATGGTGATGCCTTAAGGAAATGCATTCTTCAAGGTCCCTACACTCCTTCTTCTGTCACAATTCTAGTTGTACCTGCGACAGATAATACTCCAGCAGTTCCTGAACGAAGATTAGTTGAGACAATCTTGAATATGTCTCCTGAAAACAAAGCTCATTATGAATCATAAAAGGAAGCGATTCATTTACTATTGACTGGAATTAGGGATGAAATCTACTCAGCGGTTGATGCTTGCAAGACAGCTCATGAAATGTGGATAGCTATTGAAAGGCTACAACAGGGTGAATCTCTTAACATTCAAGATGTCAAGACTAATTTGTTTTAGGAGTTTGGCAAATTCACTTCTCATGATGGAGAGTCCATGGAGTCATACAACTTTAGATTTTACAAGATGATGAATGAAATGATAAGAAACAACTTGACAGTTGCTACGATACAAGTTAATGTTTAGTTTCTTCAACAACTTCAACCAGAATGGTCAAGGTTTGTGACAATTTTCAAGCAACAACACGACTTGGATACAGTCTCATATCACAAGCTCGTTGACATTCTGAAACAGTATCAAAAGGAAGTTAATGAAATCCGTGCTGAAAAAATAGCCAAGAATGCTAACCCATTAGCACTTGTTGCTGCTGCTCAACAACATCCAGATCCTTATTATCAAGCACCAAAATCTCACAAACCATATGCACCAGCATCAAAACAATCATCTTCCACCAGATCTAATGCATCTACCAAATTCAAAGGCAAAGAGATAGCCAAACTAATCACACCTCCATCAAAGTCAGCTTTTGATGAAGATAGTGATCCTGAACAAGCTCAGAAGGATAAGGATATGCAAAAAAACTTGGCACTCATTGAAAAATACTTCAAGAAGCTCTACAAACCTACCAACAACAACCTTAGAACTTCTTTAAACTCTAGAAACAAGAATGTAGATACTTCTTCAAGGTACAAGAATGATCAACAGACTGGGCAGTTTGGGAATCAGAGGACAGTGACTGTTGCTGGGGCTAGGGAGACTGTAGGCAGTCAGGTAGTGCAACAGACTGGGATATAGTGTTCTAATTGCAAGGAATTTGGTCATTTCGCTAAGGAATGCAGAAAACCAAAAAGAGTAAAAGACTCCACGTATCACAAGGAAAAGATGTTGTTGTGCAAATAAGCTGAGAAAGGTGTTTCATTACAAGGAGAGCAATTTGATTAGCTAGCAGACACAGATGAAGAGATTGATGAATAAGAATTGGAAGCACATTACAGCTTTATGGCAAAGATCCAGGAGGTTCCTACTGCAAACTCGAGAACTAATATTGAGCCATTGGAACAGGTACAATACGATCCTGAATATAATGTGCTTTCCAATGATATACATCATTATAAGCAACCTGAATCCATTAGTAACACATGTGTAGTGGAAAAGGTTGATAGTAATGTCATTCCCGATTCACCGAATATGTGTTATAATGATATTCAGACTTACCAAAATGCTGTAGAATGTGATGATAAGCGTGTTGCGCTTGCTAATTTAATTTCAAATTTAAAACTTGATGTTGATGAAAAAAAAAGATTCAAAAGCAATTAAAGAAATCAAACACATTACTTGCTCATGAATTGAAAGAGTGCAAATCTATTCTTGCAGAAACTAGTAGAACTCTGGGGGAGTCTAATAGTATTCAAGATAGTTGTCTAATTGCACTTTAAAATAAAGATACTGAGCTTGAGACATACAAGACCTTAAATGACCGTATAGTTGACTATGACAAACTTGAACATAAGTTAAATGAAGCTCTAATACTATTAGCTCAAAAAGAAATTGACATAAAAGAAGGTTAAAACTTAAAGCCTATGAAGTTTTAGTTGTCTAAGAGAAACACGATGAGTTTGACAAAATGATTTCAATGGAAAACCAATTAAAGTTTTTGAATGAAATTGTTTACAAGAGGAATCAATCAATTCAAACCATTCATATGTTAGCCCCCAAAGGCCCAACATTCAATGGTAGACCAACCTTTGCAAATCCAATGTACCTCAAAAAGTCTCAATCTAAAAAACCATGTTTGTATGAGATCCCATATGACAAATCTGATCCTGCAAACAGAATCATCCCCGATAGGGAAGAGACCCCGACTCTTGAAAAAGAGAGTCAGTAAAAATTGAATAAAGATAAAGTGAGACCTTATGACTACACAAAGCTAAATAGTCTTTATGAAATTTTCAAACCAGCGAAATAGGAATATCATGAACAGTTATGCAAATGAAGTAAGAAAGAAAACGTGGAGAAAATCTTTTGTAAATCTAAACCAAAAATTTTCAAAAACATCGGTTTCTTACCTATTTGAAAATCAATATGTAAAAGTAGACAAGCATATAATGTAATGACGAATAACATAAATCATTTTAGAGAACTTGTTGATCAAGCTTGGGAAAAGCATTCTCATGATCATTTTCGTGCACCAACTGCTCATGAAATGGAAATCCTAATTAAGACATGTTTGATGCCTCTTGCCCTAAAGACACCGAATGATAGTTTTACATTTGTTAATGAACTTAAGCAAGAATTGCATGATGACTTAAAGTACGTTGAATCCCTTGAAAAAGAAATTGACGAACTTGAATATGAAAAAGCAGAATTTTCAAACATGTATGATATACTTCTGCAAAAATGTGTGTCTAATGATGTTATGTGTTCTTATTTGCATTTATTATCTGATTTAGATGCTCACACTGAATTGCAATGCTCATATCTTCATAAAGTAAAAGAATGTGAATGTCTTGCACAAAAGCTTACGAAACAAACTGTTAGTAAATAAGTTTATACTATGCTTTTACGAAGTTATGCTAAACTAGAAAAACACTTAATTTCTCTTGAACTTGCTTTACAACAATGTCAAGAACAAATGAAAAATGACATAGTTTGCAAAGAAAAAGCATCAAATGTATTTCTAAAAGAACGTAAACAATATTTCGAAATACAAGATTTGAAAGCTCAACTGCAAGACAAGAACATTGCCATATGTGAGTTAAAGAAACTCATTGAGAAATGCAAAGGAAAATCTGTGGAAACTAAGTTTGATAAAGCATCTGTTATTCGACAACCAAATGCTTAAAGGATTCTAAAACTATCAATTTCAGGAAAATCGACTCCCTTTTCAGACTCTCTTGAGAGGAAAAGTTTTTCAAAGACAAAGTTGGTTCCAAAAACTATTGTGTCAGAGGGTTTATTAAAACCAGTCACTACACAGATTTTGCCTCAAACAGCAAGGCAAGCTATAAGAAACACAAATGTGATTAAACCAGGCATGTATGGAATTGACACTAGGACAACACAAACTAGAGCACCACAGTTGCCTCACACTTATAGGAATACTAACCCCTGCATGTCTACCTCTATAAGAGTAATTTACAAAATTAATTTTAGCATACCATAAACACTAGTCAAGTGAAGTTTAAGAAGACTAAAGTAGAAGACCACTATAGGATTTCTAGTATTTCTAATAAAATAAAGTCTCTAACTACGTGTAATGACAGTTTAAAATCCAAAACTTCAAATGTTAATGTTGTTTGTGCTACTTGTGGAAAATGAGTGTTTAATTTGAATCATGATTCTTGTATTTCTAAATTCTTGAATGACGTGAATGCCATAACTAAGAAGCCTAAAGTAGTGCCCATTAGTACCAGACAACCCAAAAGTCAAGCGAACAAATCTGTTGCAACACCCTCTAAGAAAATAGTTGCATCAAAATCCACTATCCAAAAATCCAAGAGTTACTATAGGATGCTGTATGAGAAAACTAGTAAGGCATGGAAATAAGGGATAGAACAACAATGCCCATCAAGATATAAATGGGTTCCTAAGACAAAAATGAAGTGGGTGCCTAAAGTTAGGAATGAGAATGTGAAAAAGAGAGTTAGTTTTGCTATAGATAACGCATCTAGAATAACTAATGTCTTGAAACTCACAAATACTTTAGGACCCAATTTGTCAAGTATTCCATCATCCTCTAATTCTCTTGCAGATTGTTCAACTCATCCTATTCATTGTATACGACTTATTTCAGCTTATTCACAGCTTATTTCGTGGGCTTATTCTTGTACAAAACCCACTGTTTGAGTTGTGTTGTGTGTTTTTGATATAATAATACAATATTTCCTAGTGTCTCATCATTATTTATGTATATCTAAAGGGGGTTTGTAGTTTATTGGTTGTTTTGGCTTATTTCACACTTATTGGGTAAATGGCTTATTGCGTCCTTTTTCAAGCTTACTTAAAGCTCACTATTCTCGGCTTATTTAGGATTTTAGCTTATCTCATGGGTAAGCTGCCCTTGTTAGCTTATTAGGTAAATCGTTTGGTAGTTTTTGAGCTCTTAACACAACTTTATCTCACCCTGTTTTTCTGGGCTTATTTGAAGATATGAATACCGCGAAATATCACAAAGTGACCGCAGAATACAGGTTTGTCCAGGAATACACAAGGAAAGTAGACAGCAATTTATCTTGTTTGTTCCAGCGTAATTCCATATCTTTGTTCCGCGAAATAACTTAACAAATGGTTTGCGGAATACAAATTTTTTTTACCAAGTGAAATACCAATTTATTTAAATCGTGAAATCAAGTGTTATATTCAAGCGAAATACATGAATTATATCCCGCGGAATACAAGTCGTGCTTCAACATGGAATACCAAACTTTTACCAGCGAAATACCAATTTATTAACTGCCGAATACATGTGTTTAATCAAGCGAAATATAGGAATTATATCCCGCAGAGTACAAGTCTTGCTTCACCGCGGAATACCAAACTTTTACCAGCGGAATACATGTCAAAAACCCGTGAAATATCAAAGAGAGCTCGCGGAAGGAATTACAGGTCTATCAAGTCTTGACTCAGACCGGGTTAACTCGGTATTTACCGAGTTTGACCGAGTCAACTTAGTCAACAAGTCAAAGACAAAACAAAATGGAAGAAGAGAAACAGACTCAATCAACAAACCAACACAGCCTTCTCATTACAACACCAACAAATCTAAATCTAAACCTAATCCCATCGTCAACATCATCTCCTCTACAACCATCAAAGACTCGAACCAATTCAAGAAATAACAATGGAGAGATCTCATATTGGTGTGTATGTTATAACCTACAATCTTTACAAATTAAACACCATTTCATCATTGATCTTTAAAAAGAAAAGCTTTTTCTTTGATATACAAAATTAAAGAAAGAGTCATAACAACTTTGTTACACTCAATCTTTGTTTCGATATAAGAAAAACACAAGAACAATCAAGTCGAAACCTACTCGCAACCCTCCAAAGGATTGTGAAGCCTTCATTCTTCTTCTTTGGACACAGTTATCATAATTCAGAAAAGAACTACAGGGTCTATGGTGGATAATTTGATTCGATTTGAGATAGGAAGACGGGAGATCTATTAGTGGATGCATTTTGGATGGGTAGAGAAGGCACAAAATATGTGACTGCGTATGGATAGTGATTAGGGTTAGGATAATAGGAGTATAATTAGGGATTGTTTTAACCTTTTTATCCCTATTGACTAGGTATAAGGTTTGTGATGGACCCGGGTTGTAACAACACTTGGGCCGAGATCTTCCTTTAAGATTGGGACGAGATTTTAAATATAATTGGACAGGGTTATATTGTGTAGAATGGTTTTTGTTAATTAGGCATGTGTTAGTGGATTGAGCAGGGTATTAAAACAATATTATGAAGGGTAATGAGTAGCAGACCGAGTTTTATTACTTGGACGGGCCGTGGTGAAGTTATAATATTTGCGTCGGGTATCCGTTAACAATCAACAATCACGAACAACAATATAACAAACATAATACATTACACTAAAAAGATCCTTATCAAGATTCACCTTCACTCATAACCGCTAGTATTAGAATTTAATGACTACAGGGTTACTCAGTTGAGATTGAAGTTATTCATTCGGTTTTTTGCATCATTCTCGGGTTCGTGCTATCAAGATATATTCATCAGTGGCCATCAGTATTAGCTGACAGAATAGATAACGGGATTTGGATCAGGTTTATCAATGAGATTTATAAAGAGAGTACTTTCCAACATCTTCTCACAGAGTATTGCTTATGCAATCTGTTAGCCTCAAAATATTAAGTCGAACAAGGAAGCTCAGCTACTAATCATGGAAGCTCGGTCTTTACTTAATTATATGTTGTAATAGGCTATAAAGGGTAATCAGGCTCATTTATGTAATCTAGTTGGTTCACTTTGTAATTTTCTCTTGCAAGTTTAATCAACCATCAATTTTTTCTCTCTTGTTTCTCTCTCTAACCTCTCTTTAAAACTCTTTCTCATTCTCGTATCTCTTTTCTAGTTTTAAAAATGAAGTGTAAGTGATTCTTGGTTCCGACATTTGGTATCATGAGCCTCGGGTAGATACGTGATGTGGTATGTGGTTTACTAACTTATTTCGAGCTTATTCTTGCCCTAAAAGCCCACGACTTATTTTGGTTGTGGCTTATTGGATACAAAAGCTTATTATTTCTTGGTTATATCTTGTGTAGCTTCTTTGCTTAATCATTCGTGGGTTAAATAAGTTTTTTTAGTAGCTTATTTTACTCGGCTTACTTGGAAGTACATCATAGTGGTTTGGTTGGTTTTAGAGCTACACTCGAAAAGCCTTACACTTTCTTGATAATCCATATAAAAGCTATTTAGTCTTAATGTTTTATGGCTTTTTCGAGTAGCTTTGTAGCTTATTTGGTTTGGTTTAAGCTTATTTTGTAGCTTTTTTTTGCTTAATTTTCTAGTTATAAAATCTTGGTAGCGGTTTGGAATTAGACAAAGTACTAGGTTTTGTTTTCTACTCGATTTAAGCAAAAGAACAGAGTTTACTAGTTTTTTGTATGTTAGTCATAAGTTAGCATAAAAACAAAAAAACAAGTACTAGTGGCGGTTTGGTTAAAACCCATAGTGGTTTGATTAAAAACCAAAGCAGTTTGATTTTTTTAGGTGTAGCAGTTTACTGTTTTAGTAGCCAGCGGTTTACACAGGTGCCACAGCGGTTTGAACTTTATCTTGGCCCATTAGAAATGTTACTCTGCCCAATTGTTCCCTTGGCAGCGGTTTGGCACATTCCTTGGCAGCGGTTTGTCATTTCAGACTAGGCAGTGGTTTAACTTCTAAGCCAGCGGTTTACCGGGTTAAAGTTGGCAGCGGTTTGATAAGGAATTTTGATCCAACGGTTTATCGAAGTTCAACTTCGCAGCGGTTTAGTTCTTTATAACCAGCGGTTTGCCACTTTAATAGAGGAAGTGGTTTGTCTTTTGGACCCGTGGTTTGATATATAAATCGCTAGCGGTTTAGTAAAGTTTGTTTGGCAGCGATTTATTGATCAAGGCAGCGGTTTGGTCAGTTATTAGCCAGCGGTTTTCCAGATTCTATTGGCCAGCGGTTTGCTTATTGTTTGTGACAATACCGAAAATCAATTTCTATTGAACCGATTTCGGGGATTTCAATTCGGTACAGCCATTTTCGGTGAACTTATTTTTAGACAAGGACTTTAAAGACAAATAATTTTACCACAACAAACCAACAACCTAAATCAAGGACAGGGAATTAAAAGACAATTAACTTTATAACAACAAACCTTAATCATAATTAATTATACATTTACGGTTTCGTCTTGGTTTTGTAAAATCCCGCAAAAGACTCAATTCTTTTCTCGGTTTAAATCATAGATTTGTAAAATCCCATGGACGTTAATTGCATTTATTTAACCACAACTTCAATCACAACACATCTACTTAAGATCCTACAATTATTTTCACTTCATAATTCTACAATCGTTCATCATGACTACTCCAATTACAACTTCCACAACAGACAGTCAATTGCATAACAACATCATGGTAGCTGGTTTAAGGGATCGTCCACCAATGCTTGTAATGGGAAGATATGCACAGTGGCAATCACGTTTCTTAAGATACATCAATACAAGACCAAATGGTGATGCCTTAAGGAAATGCATTCTTTAAGGTCCCTACACTCCTTTTACTATCACAATTCCAGTTGTACCTGCAACAGATAATACTCCAGCAGTTCCTGAACGAACATCAGTTGAGACAATCTTGAATATGTCTCCTAAAAACAAAGCTCATAATGAATCATAAAAGTAAGCAATTCATTTGCTATTGACTGAAATTGGGGATGAAATCTACTTAACGGTTGATGCTTGCAAGACATCTCATGAAATGTGGATAGCTATTGAAAGGCTATAATAGGGTGAATCTCTTAACATTCAAGATGTCAAGACTAATTTGTTTTAGGAGTTTGGCAAATTCACTTCTCATGATGGAGAGTCCATGGAGTCATACTACTTTAGATTTTACAAGATGATGAATGAAATGATAAGAAACAACTTGATAGTTGCTACGATGCAAGTCAATGTTCAGTTTCTTCAACAACTTCAACCAGAATGGTCAAGGTTTGTGACAATTGTCATGCAACAACACGACTTAGATACAGTCTCATATCACAAGCTCGTTGACATTCTGAAACAGTATCAAAAGGAAGTTAATGAAATCCGTGCTGAAAGAATAGCCAAGAATGCTAACCCATTAGCACTTGTTGCTGCTGCTCAACCACATCCAGATCCTTATTATCAAGCACCAAAATCTCACAAACCATATGCACCAACATCAAAACAATCATCTTCCACCAGATCTAATGCATCTACCAAATTCAAAGGCAAAGAGATAGCCAAACCAATCACACCTCCATCTAAGTCAGCTTCTGATGAAGATAGTGATCCTGAACAAGCTCAGAAGGATAAGGATATGCAGAAAAACTTGGAACTCGTTGAAAAATACTTCAAGAAGCTCTACAAACCTACCAACAACAACCTTAGAACTTCTTCAAACTCCAGAAACAAGAATGTGGATACTTCTTCAAGGTATAAGAATGATCATCAGACTGGGCAGTTTGGGAATCAGAGGACAGTGACTGTTGCTGGGGCTAGGGAGACTGTAGGCAGTCAGGTAGTGCAACAGACTGGGATATAGTGTTTTAATTGCAAGGAATTTGGTCATTTCGCTAAGGAATGCAGAAAACCAAAAAGAGTAAAAGACTCCACGTATCACAAGGAAAAGATGTTGTTGTGCAAACAAGCTGAGAAAGGTGTTTCATTACAAGGAGAGCAATTTGATTAGCTAGCAGACATAGATGAAGAGATTGATGAACAAGAATTAGAAGCACATTATAGCTTTATGGCAAAGATCCAGGAGGTTCCTACTGCAAACTCAGGAACTGATACTGAGCCATTAGAACAGGTACAATACGATCCTGAATATAATGTGCTTGCCAATGACAGACATCATTCTAAGCAACCTGAATCCATTAGTAACACATGTGTAGTGGAAAAGGTTGATAGTAATGTCATTCCTGATTCACCGGATATGTGTGATAATAACATTCACACTGACCAAAATGCTATAGAATGTGATGATAAGCGTGTTGCGCTTGCTAATTTAATTGAAAATTTAAAACTTAATGTTGATGAAAACAAAAAGATTCAAAAGCAATTAAAGAAAGCAAACACATTACTTGCTCATGAATTGAAAGAGTGCAAATCTATTCTTGCAGAAACTAGTAGAACCCTAGGGGAGTCTAATAGTATTCGGGATAGTTGTCTAATTGCACTTCAAAATAAAGAGACTGAGCTTGAGACGTACAAGACCTTAAATGACCGTATAGTTGACTATGAAAAACTTGAACATAAGTTAAATGAAGCTCTAAGACTATTAGCTCAAAAAGAAATTGACATAAAAGAAGGTTAAAACTTAAAGCCTATGAAATTTCAGTTGTCTAAGAGAAACACGATGAGTTAGTCAAACCGAGTCTTTTAACAAAGTCACATTATGAAGGTCTTGTCAAAGAGAAAACAAAGGTAATAACGGATTTGAAACTTAAGGAAGAAAAATACATTGACAAAATGATTTCAATGGAAAACCAATTAAAGTTTTTGAATGAAATTGTTTACAAGAGGAATCAATCAATTCAAACCATTCATATGTTAGCCCCCAAAGGCCCAACATTCAATGGTAGACCAACCTTTGCAAATCCAATGTACCTCAAAAAGTCTCAATCTAAAAAACCATGTTTGTATGAGATCCCATATGAGATCCCATTCATATGTTTGTATGGTAGACCAACCTTTGCAAATCCTGCAAATAGACTCGTCCCCGATAGGGAAGAGACCCCGACTCTTAAAAAAGAGAGTCAGTAAAAATTGAATAAAGATAAAGTGAGACCTTATGACTACACAAAGCTAAATAGTCTTTATGAAATTTTCAAACCAGCGACACATGAATATCATGAACAGTTATGCAAATGAAGTAAGAAAGAAAATGTGGAGAAAATCTTTTGTAAATCTAAACCAAATTTTTTCAAAAACATCGGTTTCTTACCTATTTCAAAATCAATATGTAAAAGTAGACAAGCATATAATGTAATGATGAATAACATAAATCATTTTAGAGAACTTGTTGATCAAGCTTGGGAAAAGCATTCTCATGATCATTTTCGTGCACCAACTGCTCATGAAATGGAAATCCTAATTAAGACATGTTTGATGCCTCTTGCCCTAAAGACACCGAATGATAGTTTTACATTTGTTAATGAACTTAAGCAAGAAATGCATGATGATTTAAAGTACGTTGAATCCCTTGAAAAAGAAATTGACGAACCTGAATATGAAAAAGCAGAATTTTCAAACATGTATGATATACTTCTGCAAGAATGTGTGTCTAATGATGTTATGTGTTCTTATTTGCATTCGTTATCTGATTTAGATGCTCACACTGAATTGCAATGCTTATATCTTCATAAAGTGAAAGAATGTGAATGTCTTGCACAAAAGCTTATGAAACAAACTGTTAGTAAAGAAGTTTATACTGAGCTTTTACGAAGTTTTGCTAAACTAGAAAAACACTTGATTTCTCTTGAACTTGCTTTACAACAATGTCAAGAACAAATGAAAAATGACACAGTTTGCAAAGAAAAAGCATCAAATGTATTTCTAAAAGAATGTGAACAATATTTCGAAATACAAGATTTGAAAGCTCAACTGCAAGACAAGAACATTGCCATATGTGAGTTAAAGAAACTTATTGAGAAATGCAAAGGAAAATCTATGGAAACTAAGTCTGATAAACCATCTGTTGTTCGACAACCAAATGCTTAAAGTATTCTAAAACTATCAATTTCAGGAAAATCGACTCCCTTTTCAGACTCTCTTGAGAGGAAAATTTTTTAAAAGATAAAGTTAGTTCCAAAAACTAATGTGTCAGAGGGTTTATCAAAACCAGTCACTACACAGATTTTGCCTCAAACAACAAGGCAAGCTGTAAGAAACACAAATGTGATTAAACCAGGCATGTATGGAATTGACACTAGGACAACACAAACTAGAGCACCACAGTTGCCTCACACTTATAGGAATACTAACCCCTGCATGTCTACCTCTACAGGAGTAATTCACAAAATTAATGTTTGCAGACCATAACTTTGGAGCACTCAAATAAAAGATAAGGTCATGTCAAACACTAGTCAAGTGAAGTTTAAGAATACTGAAGTAGAAGACCACCATAGGATTTCTAGTATTTCTAATAAAACAAAGTCTCTAACTGCGTGTAATGACAATTTAAAATCCAAAACTTCGAATGTTAATGTTGTTTGTACTACTTGTGGAAAATGAGTGTTTAATTTGAATCATGATTCTTGTATTTCTAAATTCTTGAATGACGTAAATGCCATAACTAAGAAGCCTAAAGTAGTGCCCATTAGTACTAGACAACCCAAAAGTCAAGCGAACGAATCTGTTGCAACACCCTCTAAGAAAATAGTTGCATAAAAATCCACAATCTAAAAATCCAAGAGTTACTATAGGATGCTGTATGAGAAAACTAGTAAGGCATGGAAATGAGGGATAGAACAACAATGCCCATCAAGATATAAATGGGTTCCTAAGACAAAAATGAAGTGGGTGCCTAAAGTTAGGAATGAGAATGTGAAAAAGAGAGTTAGTTTTGCTATAGATAATGCATCTAGAATAACTAATGTCTTGAAACTCACAAATACTTTAGGATCCAATTTGTCAAGTATTCCATCATCATCTAATTCTCTTGCAGATTGTTCAACTCATCGTATTCATTGTTGACTCTGGATGCACAAAGCACATGACGGGCAATCTAAAGCTGTTGTTCAATTTTGTTGAGAAATATCTGGGTATCGTTCATTTCGACAATGATCAATTTGCTCTAATTCTTGGTTATGGAGATTTGGATGAAGGAAATATCACGATCAATTGGGTTTATTACGTCGAAGGCCTCAATCACTATCTCTTATCGGTAGGTCAATTTTGTGATGCGAATTTAGAGGTTGCTTTTCAGAAATCTACTTGTTTTGTTAGAGATCTTCAGGGAAACGATTTACTCACCGATAATCGTGGATCTGATCTTTATACCATTTCCCTTTTAAGAAACGACTTCATCAACCCCAATCTGTCTCACAGCTAAAACCTTAACAACTCAAGCATGGTTGTGGCATCGAACACTTTCTCATCTTAACTTCGACTACATCAACTTGCTTTTAAAGAAGGATGTCATGATTGGTTTACCAAAACTAAAATATGTCAAGGATCAACTATGTTCCTCTTGTGAAGTAAGTAAAGCAAAAAGATGTTCATTCAAGACAAAGGTTGTTCCAAGTTCAAAAGGACGGCTAAATTTACTTCATATGAACTTATGGGGTCCAATGCGGGTTGCTAGCATAAATGGGAAGAAATACAATCTGGTAATTGTAGACGACTACTCCAGATATACTTGGACTCTATTGATAAGATCCAAGGATGAAACACCAGAAGTTCTAAAAGATTTCCTCATAATGATTCAATGAAATCTTCAAGCCCTAGTAATTTCTGTTCGAACTGACAGAGGCACAAAGTTCTTAAACAAGACTTACCATGTATTCTTCAAAGAAGAAGGAATTGAGCATCAAACTTCTACTCCTCGAACACCTAAACAGAACGGCATTGTTGAAAGACGAAACCGTACTCTCGTTGAGGCTGCTCGCACGATGCTCTTAGCTTCTAAACCTCCTTTGTTCTTTTGGGCTGAAGCAATTGCAACCGCATGCTATAATCAAAACATATCTATCATCATCCCAACACATGAAAAAATAGCATATCACATCATCAATGGCATGAAATCTTCCATTAAACACCTTCACATATTTGGTTGCACTTGTTACCTAACCAGAGATGGTGAAAATCTTGACAAGATGAAAGAAAAAGGGGATCCGTGCATTTTGGTGGGATACTCCACTCAGTCTAAGGGATATCATGTTTGCAACAAGAGAACCTGATTAATAGTTAAATCCATATATCTTAGATTTGATGAGATCAAAGAGATGTCTGAGACGTCTATTGCTAATGACACTTCAGGCCTCGTTCCCCAACAACAAAAGGCGTCAGACTATGACAACTCTAAACCCACACCTCGACTACAAAATATTTCTCCTTTAGCAGATAGAACAGCTCCATCACAACAACAGTTTGATCTTTTTTTTGGTCCTTTGTACGATGAATTTTTCAATGCATGTACTTCAAGTGTCAACAAGTCTTCTTCTCCTACCGACAATTCTAAACAACAAGATATACTACCTACAATGAATAATCCATCTTCAATAGAACCAAAAACTCCGTCTACAAATGTTCATGCTGAGGAAAACAACAATAATCAAGCAGAAGATACACAAGTTCAACAAGATGAATTGATGTGTGTTTTGCAAGCTTTAAATTTATAATACTAGAAATACCAATTTTTACTAAAAACACAACACGGGAAGTATACCCGTTCGTGTATAGTATAGCTTTAGGTAAGTTTAGGTCATTCCACGGGAATTGAAGTTTTCACAGTTTGTAATTAAGGTACTAAGGCTAAAACGATTGTCACGGATCAAATTAACCAAATTTTGCATATATCGGATATTATAAGGAAAGCAATTAAAAGATGATTCAATCAAATGATTAAGGTATGTTTGTTTAGGCAATGATCACTAAGATAATGAAGTGTTTGGAATAGTGTTTATAAGTTTAGAGAATAAAGATTTCACAAGTTACAAATCCTTTCGGCCTTTAAGTATAACGAGTGATTATATTGATTAATAACAAAAAAACCTTTCGGCCTTTAGAAGTTATTATAACAAATATATTAAGTGGAATGATCAAACATATATATAAAAGAACCCTTTTGGCCTATATTCTTATATAAAATATGTTTTACCAATTCAATAAACACATATCCAAACGCTCTATATCAAGATTCACATTTGTGCCCCAACAAACACCAAGATTACTACTCCATAATCAAAGAAGTAATAAAACACATTATGAACTCAAACAATTCAATAATAATCATATTCAAAGGATAAACAAGATTATACCAAATTCCAAGAGCAAATGATGATGATTTCACAAGAATTTCTCAAGAACACTTTATTATATTCAAAGCAAAACCCGAAAACTATGAACAATTCTGTCACAATCGCTTAAAGATTCGAATAAACACTTCTATTATGCTTCTTTAATGGATCAAAACCTGGGAATTGATAGTGGAGAGTGGTGGTAGTAGATGGTGGTGATGGTGGTTTGAAGGGGTGTTTGGATCCTTGGTTTGTCAAGCCAAGATCACCAAAAACACCTTTTCTAAGTGTTCTAAACGAATTAAGGTTTGTGTGTTTAAGAGATATGGAATGAGGTGATTAGGGGTTGTATTTATAGGCTAAAAATAGGCAAAAGTGGGCTGCACAAACTTATTTGTGCACCGCACATAGAGTGTTAATGCATTTAGCATATAACTGCATTTAATTCTCTCCACCGCCTCAAAAGTGCGCCGCACTTTTGCCAAAACCGCCACACTTTGGGTGTTTAAAAGATTTTTTCAGTTCTAGTGAAAAGTGTGCCGCACTTTCTACAAGTGCGGGCATACTTTTGGTATTTTTAGTTAGTTAGTACTTTTTTCATGGTTGTAGTTGTTGATTTCTCTCGTTGTTGTCGCTTGATATTCAACTAAAACAGGAGAAACGGAGTTCGTATGACCGAGTTATGACCAAAACAGTGAACAGGTGTCGGGAAGCTCTGAGTTTGAGTTATTTCTTCATTTAAGCTTCAATTCTTCGTGTATTCTTTCATTTTCTTCCACGACACATACCTAGAACATATAATAGCAAATATACTTGATTAAGTACTAAAAGTTCACGAGAAATGATCAAATAAATGCAAATAACGCCGCCGAAAACATGTATAATTTAGGCGTTATCAAATCCCTCCACACTTAGCTATTACTTGCCCTCAAGCAATTAAAGAGAGAAAACAAGATCATTTATCGTGACGTGAAAAAATCATTTTAGCAAGCATTAACAAGTGTTTACCAGTTTTATAACTTTTTCAGGCATAGACATATAACAGAGCACCTCACATAGGGAAAGTGTTTGTTTTTTAATTCACACGAGTCACTCAGATAGGGTTTTATATTTGTGAAGTCACTCAATTGCACAGACATAATCTAGGTCGCTACCATATGCTTGTACTAGACACATAAACATGCCCGTTGCGGCGTGAGCACCTAGACAAAAATCTCAAAGAGGCAAAACGTGATAACGATAGAGGTGAGCAACATAACTTGATTCCATGTGCCAGAACTTTGCCTTATACTTTGAACTTTTATTATTTTTTTTCTTTTCTCTTTTTTTTTCATTCAGATACTGCGATAACTAAGGCTGGCACAAAACTTCTTCTTCATCGAGCATATTTTTCTTGCTCTTGGGATACATTGGGGATCTCAACACTAAAAGCGAGTGTTGCAGATACATGATTGCATAGGGATTTATTTCACCTCTTATCATACGACTTTCTCTATAAATTGACCTCAATGCGGTCTAGTAAATGATGATCAAGCACAAGTTTTGGAGCTACTAAATTACCGGCCCACTCATATAACTTTATACCAGTATCAATGTTCCAGAAAAGGCGTCAAAGACCATACGTACACATCCTTAACGACGGAATAGACACATATGACTGCATTCAACCCTAACTCGAACAAGCTAAAGGCACAAATTATCTTGGGTATCAAAGATGGATACCCGAATTCCTTAAGCGTATGCATGTTTAATGTCAATCCAGTTAAAATGTCAATCCGAACCTTACAATTTAAGTGGGTTGATTTTGTGCCAGTTAAAATGTCAATCCGATTGGATTTGCCTTACTAAGCGTATGCATTTTTTCAGTTTTTGGAAAAGCAATATATAATTTTATTTTTAAATCTTCCAGAAAATATCAGTTGAAAATTTGAAAATTTACTGCATGGCAAACATAGAGGGACATGAAATAAATTTTCCCTAATAGCTACCCCACCACACTTAAGTTTAACATTACCCTCAATGTGAGAACTAATAAATATAGAAATATGTAAAATTAAAGGAAAACGGTACTTCCTGGGGCATAGAGAAATATAGCTACGTTGGAGCTATCCTTGTGTGATTCCATTATGTTCTTTTTTTATGAGGAGCGAGAGCTCCTCTACACTTAAGTAGAGCATTATGCGTAAAATTAAAACTTCCCAGGGCTCATAAGTGCTTTGCTGAATTATGAAGGATATGGCGCGAAACAGAACGCCAAGCATGTGTATTCTACCACATGTAATATAATACTCCAATTATATAAGTCTCCAAGTGTAAAATGCCAACCACCAATCCAAGCTCCACCTGTTTTATTTAATCTGCATAATAAACACAACTACAAGAAAAACATTAAATACAAAAGCGCACTTTCGTAGGCACCACGGTTGCATTTAGCGCATGCAACAAGCCTTTAAACCCCTCGGTGTCCCGAGTGGACGAGTTATAGTCTCGTGAGGGTTTCCAGCGAACACACCCACAAAGTTTGATAAATTTCTTTTTGGATGCAGAAATCGAGTAAGAAATACACGGGCCCATGCACATCAAACTTATCAAACTGCAGAATTTTTTTGTTATATATATATATATATATATATATTTTAGTTTTTTTATATAGGTTTATTATTATTTACTATTACTACTATTATTATTATTACTATTCTTAACTTGATTTAAGATTCCTTAATGATACGGTTTAAGTGGGAGTGATCCACATTTAAACATTGAGGGTATAGGATTTTTGGTATATACTCACGGAATGGATATTCATTTGTTTTTACCACGTGATAGCCCTTTTTTGTTGTCTTAATAGGTTTATCTTTTCTGATTTTATTGTTAACGATGATAGGAGGGTGTGGATCTTTTTGAGTCATTGAAGGATCATCGGACTTTCCACTCCCGGTGAATACGACATTCACTTGCTCGGTGTGAGCTTGAGGAGGAGGTTGTGGTTCAGTCCAATCGGTTTGTTCTAAAGATATGTTTTGAGATTTCGACCACTCATCTATTTTTATTTACATATTTTTAATTTTAGTTTGGAAATTCTTTTCAATTTGCTTCATTTTTAAAATCATATCGTTAACATTGTTTTTGAAAAACATATTTGTAACTCTTTGACCATCTAAGAATTTAGTGATTGAATTTTCAAGATTTGTTTTAGCTTGAGGCTCTTGGTTGACGGTTTTAGACTTTTTGTTGGGTAAAACACCAGTAGTTTTACGATCGTCACTGTCATAGAGTTTCCAATGAATAGTTCTCATGCTACGGATACGTCTTTTGAAATCTTCAAGATAATTTCTCACATCATTGTTTAATTTTGTGAGCGATTTTTCGGAATCATTAGGATCATAATGGGATTGACGAGAAAACGAATTATGGGAATCTTGGTTTTGATAATCTTCAGATTGGATGTAATTGGCTTCATGACATTCACACATCAGCGTGTCATCGTTCAGGTGGTTTTTAGGATCGTGGTTGTCTCTAAGATCCTGATATTTGTTACGCATCTCATGCATCTCCTCTTTTAAGCTCTAGAATTGAGAATCTATTTTTATAGTTAGAGCTTCCAGTTTTTTCATTAATCGATAATTATCATCATTACTATCACTTCTATCGGCGAAGGAAACAGATTTTCGATAATGTTCGTTTTTAGATTTAATGGGCCAATCATGTTTGAAAAGGACGTTGTCCTCGAGAAATTGAAAAGCTTGATTTGGACTTTTGTAGAGGAAGATTCCTCCGACTGTTACGTCTAGGATTCCTTGAGTAGGTTCGTCTAGACCGTGATAGAATATTTGAATAATAGCTCCTTTGGTCAGACCGTGCCCTTGACATTTTCGAAGCATGCTCTTGAGTCGTAACCAAGCGTCGGTTAGACTTTCGCATACGAGTTGAGAGAAATTTCTGATTTCAAGTAAGAGACGGTTAAATAACGAAGGTGGAAAGAATCTGTTTATAAAAGCTCTTCTCATTTGTTCCCACGATGTTATAGACTCTTCATTAAGTTCGTTAAACCAGGTTTTAGCTTCATCGCACAAGGAAAAGGGAAATATTAAAAGCTTTACGGCTTCACTCTGAGTTTCACCGTATTTGAACATGTCGCAGATTGCGAGAAATTCACGGATGTGGTCATGCGGATCGGCCCGCAGATAACCATCAAATTTATTTTCCAAAATCATTTTCAAGTGGGTACTATTGATAACAAAGTTGTCATCAACATTGGGTTGAACAATGGCAGAATTAGGAGTCGGTGCTACAATCTTAGCATTTTCCCACATAGGCTGATCATCAGGATCGAGAATTATTTGTTTGGGTTCAACATCCTCTTCAGGTATATTTATGACGACAAACTCATTAACGGAAGAATGTTGGGTTGAAGATTCGATCCGAATGTATTCTTTTCGGAACATTTTAAATTTACAAGTCCTTGTTATTAAATTTTTATTAAATTTATATATTAGATTCACAAGTTGTTTTCCGTAAGATAGGGGATTTATACATACATTAAGCATTTTGCAAAAAGACATTTATATATATATAATTAAGAGGCTTAATAGGATAATATTCAAATAAAGATAAATTATTTTCATATATTATTTTTACAATTTTTATTATTATAGATTTAAATATATAATAATATAAAATAATATATATATATATATATATATATATATATATATATATATATATATATATATATATATATTAATTTAATTATATATAGCAAATAAGGATAAATAAATAAAAGAATTTTTTTTTTTGGATAGGTACGACGTACTTTAGGACAGTGCGCCGACTTTCTGGAATTTTTATGTTTTTCTTTTAATACTATGATAAACTAGATAATTATAAATACACAAGGCATATAATCAGATAAAATACAATTTCAAATGATTATAGAACCTAAGACTAGCAAATTGGGGGTTTTAGTTACTGAAATAAGATTCTATTTGTGAAAATTTGAAGAAAGTGCGGCGTACTTGGGTGAAGTACAGCGTACGTCCTGGGTTTTCAGGAAAACCGGCGCACAAATAGGATGTGCGGCGTACTTCCTGGAGAAAAATGATTTTTTGGGTTCCGTTTGCCAGAAAATGGTACGGCGAGTTTGAAAATTTTTTGTGAAACAAAATAGTACCAGAAATAAGCAACAAACTATAACAACTTAAACAATTCCCCGGCAACGACGCCAAAAACTTGATGTGTGTTTTGCAAACTTTAAATTTATAATACTAGAAATACCGATTTTTACTAAAAACACAACACGGGAAGTATACCCGTTCATGTATAGTATAGCTTTAGGTAAGTCCAGGTCGTTCCACGGGAATTGAAGTTTTCACAGTTTGTAATTAAGGTGCTAAGGCTAAAATGATTGTCACAGATCAAATTAACCAAATTTTGCATATATCGGATATTATAAGGAAAGCAATTAAAAGATGATTCAATCAAATGATTAAGGTATGTTTGTTTTGGCAATGATCACCAAGACAATGAAGTGTTTGGAATAGTGTTTATAAGTTTAGAGAATAAAGATTTCACATGTTACAAATCCTTTCGGCCTTTAAATATAACGAGTGATTATATCGATTAATAACAACAAATCCTTTCGGCCTTTATAAGTTATTATAACCAATATATTAAGTAAAATGATAAAACACATATATAAAAGAACCCTTTTGGCCTATATTCTTATATAAAATATGTTTTACCAATTCAATAAACACATATCCAAACGCTCCATATCCAAGATCACATAGTGCCCAAACAAACACAAGATTACTACTCCATAATCAAAGAAGTAATAAAACACATTATGAACTCAAACAATTCAATAATAATCATATTCAAAGGATAAACAAGATTATACCAAATTCCAAGAGCAAATGATGATGATTTCACAAGAATTTCTCAAGAACACTTTATTATATTCAAAGCAAAACCCGGAAACTATGAACAATTCTATCACAATCGCTTATAGATTCGAATAAACACTTCTATTATGCTTCTTTGATGGAGAGAGAAAGAGAGAGAGAGAGAGAGAGAGAGAGAGAGAGACCCCGGCGGGGGGCTTCCCTCTTTTAAGGCTGGGAACTTATGGTGGAGAGTGATGGTAGTCGATGGTGGTGATGGTGGTTTGAAGGGGTGTTTGGATCCTTGGTTTGTCAAGCCAAGATCACCAAAAACACCTTTTTCTAAGTGTTCTAAACGAATTAAGGTTTGTGTGTGTAAGAGATATGGAATGAGGTGATTAGGGGTTGTATTTATAGGCTAAAAATGGGCAAAAGTGCGCCGCATAAACTTATTTGTGCGCCGCACATAGAGTGTTAATGCATTTAGCATTTAATTGCATTTAATTCTCTCCACAACCTCAAAAGTGCGTCGCACTTTTACCAAAACCGCCGCACTTTGGGTGTTTAATTTTTTTTCAGTTTTGGTGAAAAGTGCGCCGCACTTTCTGCAAGTGTGGCATACTTTTGTTCGTTTTCAGCAGTTGGACTTTTTCATGGTTGTACATAATTGAATTCTCTTTGCGTGGCTGCCTGAATCAACTAAAACGGAGTTTGTATGACCGAGTTATGACCAAAACAGTGAACAGGTGTCGAGAAGCTCCGAGTTTGAATTATTTCTTCATTTAAGCTTCAATTCTTCTTGTATTCTTCCATTTTCTTCCACGACACATACCTAAAACATATAATAGCAAATATACTTGATTAAGTACCAAAAGTTCACGAGAAATGATAAAATAAATGTAAATAACGCCGCCGAAAACGTGTATAATTTAGGCGTTATCATGAATTTATCAATCCTTTCTGTACACCGGTACGAGAAGTTTCTGAGTCTTCCTCACGCAATATTGATAGTTCAAATATGAATACCTTCTATCAACCACACGATTCCGAATATTGATAGACAAAAGATCACCTGTTATCTCAAGTTCGTGGAAATCCATCCAAGCCAGTTCAAACAAGACGACAACTTGCAACAGATCCTGAAATGTGTATGTTCACACTCACCGTGAGTACAACTGAACAAAAAAACATTAAGAAGGTAATGGCTGATTCTGCATGGATAGAGGTAATGCAGGAAGAGCTTCATCAGTTTGACAGACTACAAGTCTGGGAACTCATTGACAAACCCTTTGGCAAGAACGTAATCAAGCTAAATTGGTTATGGAAGAACAAAAACGATGAAGACCAAACTGTAATTCGCAATAAGGCATGACTTGTAGCTAAGGGATATGCTCAGGAAGAGGGTATTGATTTCAAGGAATCATTTGCTCCAGTTGCTCGCTTGGAAGCTGTTCGGATTTTCATCGCTTATGCTGCACACAAGTCTTTTCCAATTTATCAGACGTGAAAATGACATTTCTTAATGGTCCACTAAAGTAGGAGGTTTATGTTGCACAACCAGATGGGTTCGTTGATCCTGATCATCCAGAAAAGGTTTACCGTTTAAGGAAAGCTCTATATGGATTGAAGCAAGCTCCGAGAGCCTGATATGATGATCTCTCAAATTTCCTGATGTCTAAAGGATTTACTAAAGGTACCATTGACCCTACTCTATTCATGATAAGATACGGGGAGGACATTATACTTGTGCAAATTTACGTCGATGACATTATTTTCGGGTCCACAAACCCTAAATTTTCTAAACGATTTGAAAAATTAATGCACAGTAGATTTGAGATGTCCTTAATGAGGGAAATGAAATTCTTTTTAGGACTTCAGATCCACCAATCCTCACGAGGTATCTTTATCAATCAGGCCAAGTACGCTTTAGAAATACTTAAAAAACATGGTATGGAAAAGGTCAAAGCATTGCTACTACAATGGCTACGAAACCTGGATTAGATGCAGACTTGAGTGGAAAACTCCTAGACCAAATTAACTACAATAGCAAAATTGGGTCACTCATGTATCTTACATCTAGCATACCAGATATAGTGCAAGCAGTATGTTATTGTGCACGGTATCAAGTAAGACCGACTGAAAAACACCTCAAAGAGGTTAAAAGGATCTTTCGATGCTTGAGGGGTACCATTAACATTTGACTCTGGTATCCGAAGGATTCTGGCTTTGAACTAACAGCTTTTTTAGATGTCGATCATGTCAGATGTCTTGATACTCACAAAAGCACTTCTAGAGGAATACAATTCCTAGGTGATAAGTCATTCAGCTGGATGTCAAAGAAGCAGGATTGCACTGCAATGTCATCAGTAGAGGCCGAGTACGTGGCATTATCTGCAAGTTGCGCTCAAGTAATGTGGATGAGAACACAACTTAAGGATTATGGCTTCAACTACAACAAAATACCATTGTATTGTGACTCTCAGTCAGCCATAGCAATCTCATGCAACCTCGTGCAACACTCCCGTACCAAGCACATCCATACTCGATATCATTTCATCAAGGAACAGGTTGAAAATGGTATAATTGAATTGTACTTTATCAGAACATAATACCAATTAGCTGACATTTTTACTAAAGCCTTACCCAAAGATAGGTTTCAGTATCTTGTCAGACGAATTGGTATGAGATGTTTGACTCCAGCAGAACTGGAAGTTCTAGCAAATGAATCTGCTTGATATTTCATCAAACATCGACTTGTAAATATTTTTGAAAAAAGAAAAATACAAAAATATAAAACCTATAAAACAAAATACAAAAATATAAATTTTCAAAAAAATAAATAAAATACAAAATCAAAAAATCAAAAAATTTCCAAAATGAATCTTCTCGACACGTCTCTTGGAATCAATAACATTTACGTACCTAGAAATGTTGATTAATATCGACACGGGCGTGTAAATGAAGTTCGAGAAAGAGTTCAAATGCTTTCAAAACATGTCATTTCTGTTTTTCTTTATCACTTGTAATCACTCTCAGATTGTAACTCGGACCCGAACGACAAAGGAGAGTATACGTTTTAGTACGCTTATCCTTAGCTTTAGAAGAGAAGTCTTCTAATATGATGTTTTTCAAAATGTTGAACATAGTTTTTCAAGAATTTCTCAATGACAATTCAAAATCTTTAAAAATTATGTGTTCAACACTCCATCCCTCATAAAGTTTTACAAGACAATTCTTCTACATTTGGTGTCATTTTCAAAATGAGTCAATGTTTGAGGGGGAGTTTTTCGAAAAACAAATGTTTTAATGCTTTTGGATTCTCTTCTTAAATGCTTTCGATATTTAAAACATTTAAACTAATCTTAATAACAATGATAAGTAACAATAGAATATTTCTTATAAGATGCCATTGTGTCTGAGCATAATTTTTAAGAATTCTTCAATGAAATTTCATAATCTTTTAAAATTTTGTGCTCAACACTACCTCACCCTCAATGTTATATTTATTTTACAACTTGGTATCATTTTTTGGTGTCAAACATATGTAAAATTGAGGGGGAGCAAGAAGAAAAAGTTCCACATAATTCATGCTAAAACATTTTCCACCCATGGCTTTTTCAAGACAAATTTTAAATCACATGGTATTTCAAACACTAAGTGCATTAGTATTTAAAATAAGGGGAGAAATGTAATTAAAATGTGATCTTGAAAATAATAAGTGATCTAAACGACTCAAAATGTGCTATTCGGAAAAGGTTTTATGGGTACAATCTTATACCCAACAACATCTTAATTCACAACGATTCTAAAGTCATAAGGTGGTTAGGTTAGGTATTAGTCCAATGATCCAACCAGTTTCAGAGGGATCTACCCAAGGACACTCCACAGTTAGAAATAGTAGTCCTTAGGTATAATTGGAGATGAATGAGAATAAGGGAATAATGCCGACTAAGATTAAGCTAACACTGGAACAATTACAACAAGGTGTTAGTAATGACGTCTTGGTAAGCATTGAATGGGTTGAAGAATTAAAAAGAAATGTATGGATAAAGGGTGAAAAGAAATAAGCCCTCCATACACTTTAGGCAGAAACCGGGTCAATACAAATCTATCAGATTCACAAAGATGAATTTTGGTATTGAAGACAAGACATCATGGACCCAGTGATGCACTGCACAACCCTTCCTAGCCATTCGAGTTTCTCTCAAAAGAGACTTGTCTCATTTGTCGCAAAGATACATACGACTTCTATTGACTTTCTCACTCCAAATTAGTTGATATTGAATAGGTGGCAGTCTGCTCCAGCCTTTGATTACTAAAACCAAAATGCACTAATCGAGTCCAGAGCTAAGAGATCAATAAATAAATCTCATTAGGACACATTCCATGACAAACACTTTTTGAACACCAATAAGTTCACAAGCTGTTACAAGAGTCCTACGCATTATCCTTGTGATTTTTCCATAACATTCAGAGTGATACTCTTTAGTATTCACAGTAATGAATGGAAATCCTTCCAGAGTCAACATCAAACAGCTCTGTGGTAGGTGACTTACGAGATTCTATATGCATCAAGCTTGTGTCACATGGATATAGATTTGGTCCAGTAAATGAATTGATGACTCAAAAAAAAGATAGTAACTATCTGATTCACTCTTACCGTGTTGTTTGCTTTGAGACGTTCTGGTATTGAGAACAAGCAAGCATGATGAATCTAATACATTTATGTTAGAGGATCTTACTCTTTGAGCTGGAAACCTTGTCAAGGAGATTCTTTAAATCTATCTGATCACAGGTGCAATATTTATACTATAAAATGGTCCTACAAAATCGGAGGTTAATGCAACAGAATCTTAACAAATGACAAAGCCATATTCGTCCATATCTGCTGTTTATCACTAACTTTAAAATGCATGTACAAATGATGGTGTTGCAGCCTCATTCCAGCAGAGTCGAATTCACTACCACATGCACATGCTTAAACTACAAAGACATACTATAACCATCAAGATTCAAGAATCAAGAAATCTCAAGAATTCAAGACAAAGACTTTCGCAAACTCTGATATACAAGATCTACCTTTAAGATATCAAGTCTTTCAAGGGAGATTGTTAGCAAGCTTTTAAGATGATGCATAATATGAGAATGTTGGTCAAGATACAAGATCGCAAGGTAGCAAAGACGATCAAGACAAACAAGGAAAAGATTTAGAGATCTTGGAACAAAAGACAAAATCAAAAGACAATGACAAAGGCTAAAGATCATAGATCACACAACACGAAGGAACAAGCCTACAACATGATAAAGACCAAAGATTCAAGAACTCAACAACAAAGCAATCTCAAGAAGTTTAAGGAAGCAAGATTCAAGATCTCACCTCAAGAATTCAAAGACCACACATTAGGCGAGATTGTGAGCCTTAAAATATGTTTTCAAACATAGAAGCTCAGAATCTGCAAGAAGCCTTGCTTCGGGGGAGATTGTTAGCCTCAAAATATTGAGTCGAACAAGGAAGCTCAACTACTAATCATGAAAGCTCAGTCTTTACTTAAATATATGTTGTAATAGGCTATAAAAGGTAATCGGGCTCGTTTATGTAATCTAGTTGGTTCACTTTGTAGTTTTCTCTTGCAAGTTTAATTAACCATCCACTTTCTCTCTCTTATTTCTCTCTCTAACCTCTTTCTAAAACTCTTTCTCATTCTCTTATCTCTTTTATAGTTTTAATAATGAAGTGTAAGTGATTCTTGGTTTCGACACAATCACAGGTTTATGATGCTAAGTAAGTAGTTCTAGTTGGTATAAGATGTACACATGTGTATGATGATTCCTTTAGATGTCATCATCATGGAGGAAGAAATATGTACATCAAGGATGCATAACAGGTTTACTTGATCGGGCTTCATAATATATGCCAGAGGTTAGTCCATATATATGATTAGTGCTTCAACTTGTTACTTTGGTGTTACCGTTTTGACTTTTGTTTTTTAAGGAATTTTGTACTTTTGGTGTACTTTGGGTTGAATTCAACAAGACTAGGATGCTTCCTAAGTGAGACGATGTTGATGATATCATCCTTTCCCACAGAGTATCCTAAATGATAAAGAAGGTCTTTAAGCAGACTAGTGCATTAATTCTTATTAGTCTCAGGGGTGTCTGTTTGGGAGGGAGCTGAAGAAAAAGAGCCTATTAGTTAGGAGGGAGTAAAAAATCTACTAGATGCTGCACAAGAAGTTCAAAAAGTAATTCACATCAAAACTGAAGTATTCAGATGAGAGAACTTCAAGGATGACAAATGAGAAGCAGATTCTAGAAAACTTCGACATGACCAGAAGTGCAAGAAAATGAAGCTTTTTCAAGACATGCAGCTGGTTCAGAAACTTTGAGATGACCAGAAGTGTATGAAGAAAGTTTTTGAAGACATGTTAGGAAGTTATGATCATAAATCCAATCAAGACCGAGATCATCGTTAAAAACTTCTAAGTTATCCTCAGCAGTATATTACAGTTTGTTCGTTTGCAAGCTGAAGAAATAAAGCTAGATTATTCAAGAAGATCAAGTTCATTGAAGACAATCTCAAGGAATGCTGGACTTCATTCTTATCATTTTACTTTATTTTTGCTTGTAGGAAACATTGTAACCAATTCGCGTGTGACACCATCTTGGAGGGAGATTGTTAGCCTTACTATTTTGTGAAGCTGACGTCTTACACGTGAATTGGACTAGCTATAGACCAACTGCTATACGTAGGGACTATTATTATAAATGAGGGATAGATAGCTTTGTATTAGTCATATATGTTGGGAATTAGAGGCTTCTACAACTTAATGCTACTGATCCAAGTTTGTGCTGCTGCTGAAGATTAGAGAAAACAGTCTAAGTTATTAGTACTGTTAGTTATAATAGTTAGTACTACTAAAGTGATATGCATGAGATATATTAGGAATAGATATGAATTGATTAGTGTACGCGTTTTGTAAGCCCATTAGGGTTTCCTTGATGTATAAAAGGAACCTTACGACATAGATCTAGATATAAGTTTTATATAGTTTTTATAGCAAATATAGTTAGCAGCTTCAAGGTTATTTTGTAACCCTATCACTATTCAGAGTGATCGTTTTATATTAAGGCTGAATGTTTGGTTTACATTTGTGTGTTCATTTGTTAATCTTCTTATTGCTTAAAGTCTAGATTCCGCATAGACTTTAAGTTATCTCACAAAGTTTCTGTCTTAGTAGTTTTGGATTTATCCAAGGTTACTAACCTTTATACAAGCTAAAGGAGATCAAGATCTATTTAGAAGGGATCAACAAGTGGTATCAGAGCTTTTTGAGAAACTTTGAATAAGAAGAACTCTAACTCTACTCAAGATATGTTAGTCAAAGAAAAGATGGAGTCACAATACTCAAAACTAGGGAGTATGATCTATGGAGCATGAGGATGGAACAATACCTTACTTTTACTGATCATGCCCTTTGGAAGGTAATAGTAAATGGTGATTCAGTTACACTAGTTGCATCAGCTAGTGCTGGTGCTGAAGGTCCTATTCCTCCTAAAACTGTTGAACAAAAGGTAACAAGGAAAAATGAACTAAAAGCAAAAAGCATTCTTATGCTAGCCATTCTTGATGAGCACCTACTGAAGTTTCATGCCTGCAAGGATGCAAAGTCCTTATAGGAAGCTATCAAGAATAGGTTTTGAGGCAACAAAGAATCAAAGAAGATGCAGAAGATCATTCTCAAGCAGAATTATGAAAACTTTGCTGCATCAAGTCAAGAAAGACTGGATAAAACCTATGATAGGTTTCAAAAGCTCATTAGTCAACTTGAAATCCATAGTGAAGTTATCTCTTAGGAGGATGCAAATCTAAAGTTGTTGAGAAGTTTACCATCAGCTTGGAACAATATTGCTTTAATAATGAGAAACAAATCTAATCTAGACACATTAAGCATGGATGATTTGTATAATAATCTGAAGGTGTATGAATCAGAGATCAAAGGCCAATCAAGTTCAAGCTTAAATTCCCAGAATGTGGCCTTTGTTTCCTCTGATAACTCTAGCAGCACTAATGAAACAGTTAATACTGCTCATAATGTTTCTGCTGCTAGTTCTAAGGATCAAGCTTCTACTGCATCATATGCTGATGATGTCATGTTTTCTTTCTTTTCCAACCAATCCAATGCCCCACAGTTGGACAATGAAGATTTGGAACAGATTGATGCTGATGATCTTGAAGAAATGGATCTCAAATGGCAAGTGGCAATGCTTACCATGAGAGTTAAGAGGTTCATAAAGAAAACAGGAAGGAAGCTGGATTTAAATGGCAAAGAGACTGTTGGCTTTGACAGGACAAAGGTTGAATGCTACAACTGCCATAGGAGAGGTCATTTTGCCAGAGAATGCAGGGCACCAAGGAATCAGGGGAATAGAAATAGAGATGATCCAAGAAGGAATGCACCAGTGGACACATCTACTACTAATGCCTTGGTTGTTCAAGATGGGATATGTGGTTATGATTGGAACTATTAGGCTGAAGAAGGCATCACAAACTTTGCTCTAATGGCCTATACAACTCAAGGTTCATCAAGTTCATTAAGTTCGGACTCTAAGGTACATAGTTGCTCTAAAGATTGTTTAAAATCATTTGAAGCTCTTCAAAAACAGCATGATCAACAGCGTGAAGCTCTTAATAAATCTAATCTAGAAATAATAGGTTATCAAATGGGATTAGAATCATTAGAAGCTAGTGTAACACCCCCAAATTGGGTCGCAGCAGAATAAGGGTCCGGGGAGTGTTACTTCATAGATCAATAATACAAGATATATATAGAACGACCAAAAAGTCATTTAAAACCGATACATTAGATTTAACAAAGTATTTGTTACATAAGCCCGAAGCTTCACTTGTTCACTTGTTCAAAATACAAAGATTTCTAGCCCATAACAGATATACAAAATGTAATGCGACAAAATCTTTAATGCATGATATCCAAATCAAAACCACCAATGTATCCCTTGCACCTCGTGCTTATTGACCTCCTGAAAAACATTGCTTTAAAACGTCAACAATAATGTTGGTGAATTCATAGGTTTGATAAATCGTATATTGTAGGACCACAAGATTTCCCAAGTGTATGATAATGCAACAGATGCAGACATCATATAAATGTAATTACGTTGCCCTAAGCTCATGACACTGAAGCTCGACATAAATGAATACAATATAAATTGCCTACATTGCCCGTGATGATGTTCTAACCCGCAACATCCTATGTTCGACATGGTATACGTTCGTTTTCCCAGTGATAGCTAATCACCCGAACGGGGATGTCAATCCCAATAGATCTATTCATAACATTCGCGCTCACAATCCAGTAATTGACAGTTCATGATAATGGGCTCAACTAGGGTTATCGCTACTTAGGCAACACGTAATCATAAAGTAAAAGTATCCACTTGTGTCTATTTGTAAAACAATGAATGTTTCTCATCCCAAAAACTTGTAAAACAAAATCATGTAAAACATGGGGCTATGAACTCACCTTGAGTGAGCGAATATCCAGTATATCACAGAAAATGCGTCATGGTAATGATCGAATGCAACCTAATCCAATATAGGTCGTATAAATACTAATCACATTGGGTAACCACTACCATATATAATTTTATATAGCTCAATCACCATCTAATCGTTTTAGTGAAATCATATTTATAAAGTTAAAACGTTTATAAATATCCCTTTAGTAAAAATAACATAACTTTCACGGTTCAAGTCCGTTTCTTGCGTTTCTTATGTCCACGCTTCGTATTAAGACGAGTTATCAAAATTTGACATTTTCGTATTTTTAGTCCTCTGGTGAACAGTGATTTTTACTGTTCATACCAGTTATAAACTTATTTTTATAACTTTAATTAACGTAAAACCCGTAAATGTCGTATTTTATTCGTTATAGCTCCGTTTTTAGCGATTCTTTCGAGCACGTCTTTGTTATTAAAAGTTTTATCATATTAATGATGTTTTCCAAAAATGATGTCCCTGATGAACAGTAACTTTTTATAAAAGTATTAATTATCGTAAACTCACGTAATTCATAACTTCTTTCCTTATCGATTGAAAAATTATGATTCTTTTTATTTTTGGAATCCTAAAAATATGTGTAATCTGTGAAAAATACTAAACTTTATATACCATAAGTATTTGATAACTTGTTTTTATAAAATTTACTTTTATAAACCCGGTATTAACGTAAAACGTATATTTGCCGTATCTTTTTCGTTATAAGGCGGTTTTTCGAGTTCTTTACATATTTGGAATCGTCATGAGGTGTACTATCTTTCTAAAGTGTCAAACCTACTGTCTTTGATTCGAAATCCAACAGCCCTTTTGTAATACTTAAGTGTACTCATTTTTATAACTTGTTTTATGTATCTTTCTATTTAGTAAACTACCACAAGTCTTTTATAACCATATATATCATATGTCTTACATATATTAGTGTCCATTTGTCCATCATATGTCCACATGAGTCCATGATATCAAGATTAACAAGTCATTAACATCACATGAAAACATAAACTTTCCTTAAGTAACTTTTAACTACAAGTTTATACTTATACCTTTTCCACTTAAACCAAACATGATGCCATACTTATTTATCCAATATTTCATGATGTTATCAACTACATGACATGAGTAAAAATGTACAAAACCATGATCACAAGTATAAGTTCATTTTCTATGATTAAAAGTTTCCTAATGGTGATTTTTGCTACATAGAACTCATATATGCATAAAATGATAAATGAAGGACATAAAGGGTTTTAGATAACCTTAATGAGATGTATGATGATGAGAAATATGATCTAAACCCTTGTTTAGATTTTTAACCCAAGCTTGCAAGATTTGAAACCCTAATTAACCAAGAAAACCCTAGCTTCCTCTTTCTTGCTTCCACACTTGTAAATGATTAACCAATACTTCAAAACATCTTAGGTTATCATAGGAATGATGTATGAGTGCTTGTATGGTCTTAGAAAATCAAGTTATGGATTATTTAAATGGGGTGTTTGTTGTCGTGGCTTATGCAAGAGCAAAAGGGAGAGATTGTTTGATTTTTGCTAAGTGTATAAGAGTGTGTATGTTATCCCATTGTATGCATGTAATATATATAATGGACTAGTCAAAAGATGCATAGGAGTCTTGAGACATGATGAGTAAAACATGGAAGGTCTTTGGTCAAAATGTGTAAAAGTCCTTATGGTTTTATTAAGTTCATGTTGTACAAATGCACAAGTTGGTGATTGTGTGCTATATGTCCCCCATGGGACATATTTCAGCCGTTTATTTCCAAGAGTAACGAGAATAGCAAGAGTCACAAGCCGTGACAAACCCATAGCTTAGTGGTTATACAAAAGACGGAAATAAAACTAGTTGTGGGTACGGTAGATTTGCTGGACCACTTTCTCGAGTGCCTCCTTCCTCTTCTGTCATGCTTCCTCCTGAGCATTACTAGCACAATCCTCCGCATCCTCACACATTTGCCTAAGTTGAGTAATCAATTCGTCCACCGATGGTGTCTCCAACGAACTTTCCTCAACTCGGGGCTTCACATCCCACAGTGTCATGAAGGCTTCTAACTCCTCTAAACAGGCATTTGGGAACCGGTCCATGTCCTCGAGAATGGTATAAAACTGTCCTCTAAGGCGCGTTGTGCATACGGTCAAGGCTGTCTCAGGTACAAGCACCGAATTCTGACCAGTTTCTGTTAGAGCTTCCTCTCTCTGGGTGGGGTCTATTTCAGCAATCATCCGCTAGTAAGCAGCCTTCGTGAATGGGGATAAAGGTAAGGGTGGTGGAGTAAGAGGGTCAAGTTGATAATCATCAAGATTGACAGCAGAAATTCTGGCACGTTCAGCAAGATTTGGCTCAATAGGTGGAATAGATATACGAGCGGTACGTCTGATAGTTGGGGGAAATGGTGATACATATGGCAAAATAAGTAATCCTAGAGTAGGACGTCTCCTGTGGTACACCTGAGGAAGTGTTTCGGGGAATCTGGGAGGTACCAGTGTAGTGTTATCGGTGTGTCTCAATTCATCCGAGTTCGACATGTCGCTGAGACAAGAAAATATGAAATAAGGGTATAGATATATTCCAAAATACGCGTAGTTAAGCATGTTTAATGCACATGTAACCCATATTAAGTATATGTATATGGTTAATACACATGTAACCCATATTAAGTATATGTATCTCATATATGTCTATTTCACATGTATCCCATTTTAATATATATGTACTCCTTTGATTGTTGATTCTCCCTTGTACCCATATGAGAAACCAACAATGACAGACAATAGAAGCATAATAATAAGCATGTTAAGCCCGACACAGTAATTTATAGTCAAGAGTACTAATGCAACCTAGTTCTCTATAGCTTAGGGCTCTGATACCAATCTGTCACACCCCTAAAATATCAGAGTATAACGGCAACCGAGGGAGTGTGACTTCATGATTATCATACTTCTAAGCAATACAGAATGACCTCTATATGAGACGTTTAAAGAAAATAGATCACTTGAATTAGGAAATAATAAATTGTTTAACATTCAGCGAAAGCATAAAATAGATGCTACAACATCGTTTTTAAATAGTACAAGTGATCTTCAGATAACTGGAAAATGAGTGCAATGCATGAGACTTCATATAGCATCTTCATTCTTAATACCTGAGAAGACATTGCTAAAGTGTCAACATAAAGTTGGTGAGTTCATAGGTTTGTTTAAGCATAAATGTAGTGTTTATGAATCATAATATTTCACCCACATATGACAATATAATAGATACAAAGTCATATAAATCGCATTACTATTGTCTAAGCTCATGACACCGAAGCGTTAACATATACCAACAATAAATGAATACCCTTGCAGGTGCCTAACCCGGGACACCCGTAGTCTGACTCAAATGAAACTGTGTTTGCTTGACTAATGTCAGTCCAAGACAAACAGGGATTGTCAATCCCGATAGATCTATCCATAACATTCGCGCTCACAAAGATTGACGGTTCATGATAAATCGGCATTAAGAACTTGGTAAATCGGACTTAGACCAATCAGTAATGAGTAATTGTACTTGTATTCACACGTTTAAAATAAGCAATGTTCTCACCCCAAAAGATGATTTAAAACAGTAGAGTAGGGGCTATGAAAACTCACCTTGTTGGTTAATCGTCTGAGATTGCTAATGGATCAAGGCACGTCAATTAGTAGCTTGGTCAACACCTAAGTAATTATGACAAAATCTAAGTTTACATTCTAAAATTAATGTATGCAGTTAATTGTGCAAATGGTCAAAAGGTATGGTTGTTATGGAGTTAATGTTTTTTACGTTTTCAAAGTGTTGATCAAACCGATGGCTCTAGGGATGATACACGACTACGCACCTATCAGTGCTTATACCTAATTTAATGTAAATATGTGTTTAAGATCACATGGTCATATTTTGTTAATACGGTTTAGGTTTTATTAATATAACTATTATTTTAACGACTGTTGAGTTACATAGATATTTATCTCGCTCATTTATATACTTTAGTCATCACTTAAGTCTCGTATAATTATTCATTTTATATGTTGTAGTCCACGTGAGAACGTCTAAAGATTTTACAAAAATTATTTACTTGCATTTAATATTCTCATGTTTTCATGGTTTACCATTTTAAATCATATGTCTTTTAAGGTCACGTTTTAAACTCAAATAAGTTATGAAAATATTTTTGGTGTTTACTAAAATATGTGAGCCGGGATAAACTCGCTTACCTGTTTAAAAGTTCGGTTTCCTTTGTTAACAATTATAAAGCATCGTAAATTATCGTTTCTAACTCATACTCGTTAAAATAAATATACTTGTAAAACTAACTACACTCGTTATCAAATTGTCACCCATTTGGAGCTCGAACTCATAGCTACGCATATATATATCTTTGTCAGAAATTGCAAGTGAAAATAGCTTGATTGGTTTCTATGTCAACTTGTCATCGAAAATAATACATGCACCACTTGTAATTTAATAACTTACACGTTACGTGTAAAGTATAACCTTTCCCTACCACTTTAGTTTTGTTCCCTTTTTGCTGCTCACTGATGCACAACAGTGAGTTTCCAAACTTACTGTTTTCGGTTCACTATTTCCACAGCAACCCACATGTATATATATTAATTTTTCATTCTAATTTCGCATGTTCCCATCTTGCTTAGCTAGCAATGAGAAGTCCTCATTCAGATATAAAGGTGATATTTTCGCTTGGCACGTGTGATTTCTTTGAGTCACGCACTAAGTGGTACATTCGGTGGGTCCGGAACAATGATGGCAACCAAAAGGTGCGTTGAAATGACGAAGGCAGCAGCCGGTAGGTATGAAACCACCAGCCTTCGCCACCCACCACCACGTGGCAGCAACAGTGGCAGGAACCGCTATCCGTTGAACTAACAAACACAGCGACAACAGTGGCAGCAGCCAACTATTGCGCACGCAGGTGTGGCTCAAACGCGAAAAGGTTTGGGATGGGTTGCTATTCGTCTCAAAGGTTTATGAAGTATGGGTATGGACCAACGAGCTATGGGTCTTCTGTTTTTACTGAGTCTATGTACACATCCGAATGGGGGGCAAAAGGTGTGCCATTGGCGGTTGCAGGCGAGGGTGTGTGTGGTTACAGAGGATGGTTGAATAGGCAGCTTGCATGAGCGAATGGGCTGTAGAGTATTAGTGCGCGGTTTAAGATATCCATCTCGACTGGGTACGAGGCTGCAGAGTTATAAACAACGTACATTTCACATCGTGTAAAAGCACTACTCGACTCTTGAGTGCGGCCTTGACCCAAGTGAGCCGTCGTGTGATTGTATTGTACTGATTTAGTTAACGTAATTCTCCTTGTCGTCCTTATTCATTTTCATGCATATTAGAGCGGATTCTATGTGTGCAAACCCCGTGGTCTGTATTCGTTTTAACGCACATATCGTTTACGAGTTCATTAATACTTGATGTTTATGAAATGTCACGACTAACCTTTAGCATGCGAACGCATTACTAAGCCAGGCATGGTTTTTACATCGCGTGTTAGTCAACCAAGGTTGAGGCTTTAGCCGAGACTAAACGTGTTTTGGTTTAGGTCGTGTGTGAAAAATGACATAGTATAATAAATATGATAAATGTTAGGCTACAAGGATGACTTACAAAGGTCCGAGTATTGCTAAATGGTTTGAGGCAGGACGATGACGAGAAGCTTGAACTAATCCCTTAGTTAATACTACTTCAAACCCGACGTTCACTAGCTCTTGAAAGCTTACTCCTACTGACTTGGGTAATCTTTGTTTTTGAGTTTTAGTGTGATGGAATAGCTCGTGCATGGTGAATATTTATACTACAAGGTAACTACTATCTCTCTGAGACCATGCATATGAATGATATAATTCATATATACTATTTGTATATGATACTATTTGTGATGATCATTCTTTTATAATACTGTGAAAGAATAATTACTATTGGTTGAATTAAATTTGAAATGCAATTGGGGACAAGACATATCAGGTGAACAATTCTCAAAAAGGTGTAGGACATTGTATGCAAAAATGAAATGATGGTGCTAGCTCATTCATTTTGAATTTCACTGATTGACTTTTAGATAGCATTTGCACATTTGAGTTTTTTTTTTAATCGTTACGCGATCTCTAAAATACCCCTTTTTGATCCGTAAATAAAATGACGATTTATGCGCGTTATTATAACTCTTGACTAGCACAAAATATTGTATGTCGCTTGAAGAATAACTTTTATTGGGAAAATAACAATACTTTTGAAATAGCTTGCGATACATACTTTGCATAATGGAACAAGAAGTTCTACATTTTTCCGAGGTGCTACATGTTGGGCCATGGTTTAATGTCTTGGGCCGGGCTCGGGATTACAATGGACCTTAGTCCGGACCTAGTACAAGATTAGATTACGTGTATGAGCCCGTTTACCCTTCTATCCTATTACAACATACATGAGATAAAGACCGAGATTAATCATATAATTTGAGGCTAACTAGTTATGTATGATTACAAGTAAAAGCAGAAAAGACTAACGCGGGCTGATGAGCTTCATAAGTTTTCTGACTTGACTCTCCAATATGTTCACAAGACTCTTCTGCATAGGCTCAAGAACTTCAGACTTGGATACAACCCCAATTCTGATATGCCGACGAGGGAATGGACAGAGAAGGATCAGAAACACACATGATACGTACTGAGCAAGATTGATGATCAATTGCTTAGAAGAAGAATCGTAAGGAGTCTTAAAGTGCTGGTGGGTGTAAGGAACACAGACACGGACAGAAGACTGATGAAGAGGACAGTATGACTCGGTCATACTTGGTATAAACATGTTAGGTCATGCCTCATATCTTATCTTGTATATAATATATATATGTGTAGTGTACAGATAATAGTATATACCTGTTAAGTACAAATTTTCATGAATTTTTCATTAAATTCAAAATCTTTCAAAATATGTACTTAACAGTATATCCTACCCTCGATAATTGAGGGGGAGCATTAATATGTTCTAATTTTTCTTGCTAATTTGTAATATCTCTCCCTCGTATAATCTTAATCAATTGATATCCAAAAAATAAAAGATTTTGACATTTTTGATAAGGGGAGAAAATGTGATTTAGACTATGCAACTAATAAACGTGATCTAAAAAGACTCTAGTGCTAGATTCTCTCTTGTATGTGCAAAAGGCTTTCGGTAATCGATGCACATATGCAGGGGGAGCATTTTTAAAAGATGAAAACATCAAGGTACAAAATTTATATCACAAGTACCTTGATCGGTTTTTCAATATGGTTTTACTGGCAAGAATGGAGATACCAAAATGAGTGACCATGTTTTTAATTTTATAGAGTTATAAGGCGGTTAAGATTAGGGATCTGTTCCATGATCCAACCAGAACCAGAGGGATCTACCTAGGGACATTCCATTAGATAGTGTAGAAGTCCTTAGATATGATACAAAAAGGAGTAAAAGTGAGAATGGGGAATAATGCAGACTAAGACAGAGCTAACACTGGAATAAACCCAACAAGGTGTTAGTAATGAAGTCTTGGTAAGCATTGAAGGGGTTGAAGAATGAAAAAGAAATGTAAAGATAAAGGGTGAAAAGAAAGAAGACCTCCTTACACTTAGGCATAAACCGGGTCAATATATATGCTATCAGAAACACTAAGCTGTTGTTTGGTATTGAAGATAGACATCATAGACCCAATAATGCAATGCACAACCCTCCCTAGCCACTCAAAATCTCTTAAAAGATTTTTGTTTCACTTCTCACGGAGACTAAAGATGTTATCTATCGACTTTCCCACTCTGAGTTAGTTGGTATTGAAAGGTGGCAGTCAGCTCTACCCTCTGATTACTATAACCAAAGTGCACTATTAAGTCTAAAGCCATAAGAGATCATCCATAAATCTCACTAGGACACTAATTAACATTCACTTTTTCTTCATACACTGTAAAAACAAGTAATATATCAAGAGTCCTACGCATTATCCTTGTGTTCTTGCCAGAACATCAGAGTGATACTTAATTATTTACAGTGACGATGGAAATCCTTCTAGAGCCAACACCAAACAAGCTCTGCGGTAGGTGACTTGTGAGATCCTATATTGATCAAACTTGTAACACTGAATATCAATTCGGTCCAGATTATGAATTGACGACTTAATCAGTAAAATAGTAACTAACCGATTCACTCTTATTGTGATGTCTGCTTTGAGACGTTCTAATAAAGAGAACAAGCAAGTAAGGTAATTATGATGTTAACACATCGAAAGATCTTATACTTATGCTAGAAAACCTGTTAAGGAGATTCTTCTTAATTTGAATCTACCAGATCATAGATTGGTCCTCACAGAACCGAAGGTTAATCTAACCAAACCCGGGCGAATGACAAAGACATATTCGTCCACAAGCTTTATTGCTAACTATTTTATTACATATTCATGTAAAGATGGAGATGGAGATACCTCGTTCCAGCAGAGTTAAGTTCATAACCGCATGCTCATACTCAATTGACAAATATAAAGATATGATGAAAGCTCAAGTACATGTTACTCAAGTCTTCTGCTACTCTGATACTCAAAAAATCTTCCTTGAAGTTATTATGTGTTCAAGATGAAGCAATCTAAGAGAGATAATCAAATAGCTTTCAAGATAAAGAAAGGTATGAGCATGTCGGTATGAAGGTCACAAGATCACAAAGAGGCAAAAGATTACAAGATAAAACAAAGATATGATGTTTGGTTGATGATCTTAATGATGCTCAAGATCATAGATTAAGCAAGTAGAAGCAAGCTCAAGATCAAGCTCACTACATATTGAAACAATATAATGATTAAAGATTAAAGACTACGAGCAAAAACGAAGACATTCATAGAATGATAGGCTTAAGATTTTTGTAACATGGAGTGACCTCCCTTAGGGGGAGATTGTTAGGAATCGATAAAAGACTCGGTCACTTCCAATATAATATATCATAGCTCATAGTTAAGCCTTCAGTTACGAGAAAGCTAACTAGGCCAAGTCCATGGCTCATAAGCCCATGGCTGGCCATAATAGGTAGTATATAATCCCTCTCCATCCCATGGAGAGGGTGTTGGTCATTTGTAAGAACACTTTTTATTATGTTATTATCTCTTTTCTCTCTCTATAAGTGTCAACCATCCTTTCGCTCTCTAGTTCTTTCTTAGAAACTCGTAGTATTATTTGGTATGTGATATCATCAGTTTAAAAGTATATAAGGAAAGTGTAAGATAGGTGTACAAAAACTAGGTTTGAAGCTTCTTGGTGCAAGATCAATACAAGTTGTCTTTCACCAAGGTTTTTACCTTGATTATTGAATAAATATAAGTGAGATGGCTTGAGGGAAGAGATGATATGGATTCTTGATGGATGTACTCCTAAGCTTTCTTGATCAAAACCCTTAGCACACAAGTATTTAGATGATCTCTTGATGCATGATTCTTGAACTATAATGAAAATTTAAGAATGGTGGTGTTTTGTTCCTGTAGTTGTCATCCTAAATAAGAGAGGAAGGAGGAGTATGTGTTTCCTTGTAAGATCTATTTCATGTATGAAATGAATATGTTAATTAGTTGTGAGGTTTAAGTACTAATTTTGTGTGTGACAGGTGTTAACTAAGTTAGTGAAGTGTCAGGTGTGGTGGAGGGTATGTGTCATTCAAATGAAGAGGGTTAGTGGTGTGTATTAGTTGAGTTTAATGGGTAAATCGTACCCCAAAACATCTTAAGTCTAGACGGTAAACGAATAAACGCATAGGTGTAATTATCAGGTTATACTTAAAAAGATGTTTATACGTAAAAATAAACTAAGTTTTTTTTAATGTGGTGACACTAACTATTTAGAATATCCTGAGCATATCATTGGTCATTAAAACAGTTAACTAGGATCACTAGGTCAAAGGTACGTTCGTATAACTAGGGTTCTTAAGAAAATAAGCATTTAATGCTTAACATGACATGACCACATTAAAGTGACTCCATAAATTATTCAAAGAGTCAAAATATTATAGGTTTGCTTTTGGTTACTAACCTCAAAATAGACGGTTGTTATAGTATTCCCCCGTTAAATGGAATTCCGTCATGGAATTCAGTTGTTCGTCCTACGTCGTAGTGCTCGCGAAAAGTTGCAGATACTCGTGCTTCATCTCTTCTTCTCGTTCTCAAAATGTAGTCCGTTGTGGATCTTGATTTCTTCTAGTTGTACTTGAAAGTCTACGTCTGCCAGGAATTTCTTTAGGTTTGACACGTGAAAAGTGTCATGAATGCCTACAATATCTTACGGTAAACGTAATGGATAAGCTACAGGGCTGACTCATTTGACAATCTTGAACAGTCATACGTATCTCGATGAAAGCTTGCTTCTCTTGCCAAAATGTACTACACCTTTCCACGATGATACCTTGAGTAGTACTTTGTCGCCGATATTGAACTCAAACGGTTTTCGCTGGTTATCTGCATAACTTTTCTAACGATCTTATGATGCCTTGAGTCTTTCCTTAATATGAACAATCTTGTTTGTAGTCTCCTTGACAATCTCTGGTCTAATAAGCTTGCTTTCTCCTACTTCGTCCCATGCAATAGGAGTTCGACATTTCCTTCCGGACAAAGCTTCAAATGGTCCACACTTCACGCTCGAGTGGTAACTATGTATGAGAATTCAACTAGTGGTAGATGAGTATCCTAGTTTCCACCAAAGTTAATTGCACAAGCCCTAAGTATATCTTTCAAAGTTTAAATGGTACACTCACTCTAACTATCAATCTATGGATGGTAAGCAGTACTCATATCCAGTTGTGTTCCCAATGCTTTTTGTAGTAATTGCCAAAATCGTGATGTGAATCGACTGTCATGATCATATATGATTGATACAGGCACACTGTGCCTTTATATGATCTCATTGATGTACAGTTCTACAAACCATTCCATCTTGTAATCTTCACGAATAGCTAAGAAATACGTATATTTAGTCACTCGATCGATAATGACCCAAATCACGCCATGTCCGCTACTGGTTCTCGGTAATTTGGTTATGAAATCAATAGTGATCTTCCCCACTTCCACTCAGGAATCTCTAGCCGTTGAAGCAATCTTGGGGGTTTCTAGTGTTTTGCCTTGACTTTAGAACAAGTTAAACACTTGCTAACATACATAGCAATATCCTTTTTCATTCCAGGACACCTTGTCTGCTCCAGGATGTACAATATATTTTGTTGCATGAGCTTCATCCATGATAAAAGTTCTCATGTTGCCAAAAGCTGGCACCCAAATTCGTTCCACAAAATACAATCTGCCATCATCTTTTCTTTTGAATTGCTTGTCTAATCCTCGTAACATTTCTGCTAGAGTATTAGAGTCCTTGGAAGCTTCACTTTTTACTTCGAGTATCCTAGCCTTGATGCTAGAATGAATCATCATGCTCATAGCTCAAACTCATCTCGGTTTCATCGATTCCTTCCTGCTCACTGCATTAGCTACTACGTTCGTCTTACCTGGATGGTAGCAAATCTCGCATTCATAATCGCTAAAAAGTTATATCCATTATCTCTGACACATATTTAGCTTTTTATGATTAAAGATGTGCTAGATGCTCTTATGATCAGTGTAGATAACACTCTTTGTTCCGTACAAATAGTGTGTATAAATTTTGAGAGTGAATACTACTGCACTCAGCTCTAAATCATGAGTTGTGTAGTTCTTTTCATGGAGTTTGAGTTCTCTGGATATGTAGGCAATCACCTTATTCCTCTGCATCAATACACAACCAAAACCTTCATTTGATGCGTCATAATAAACTATAAAGTCATATGGTCCTTCGGGAAGTACCAGAATAAGGGCATTACATAACATGTCTTTCACGTTTGAATTTTTTTCCTACTCATCACCCCACTCAAACTTCTTATCTTACTGATTCAACAGGGTGAGAGGTTTTGCAATTTTTAGGAAATTTTCGATAAATCGCTTGTAATATCTTTGCTAATCCTTGAAATGAGCGAATCTTTGTTGGGGTTTTCGAGGGCTTTCAACTCTTTATTGCTTCAATCTTGTTGGGTTCCACATGAATACCTTCATTGTTCATTTCATGTCTAACAAAACAAACCTCTTGTAGCCAAAATTCACATCTCAAATTTTTTCCAAAGAGTTTCTTTTTTTCAAGCAACTCTATTGTCAACTTCAGATGAACTTCATGCTCCTCCTTTGACTTTGAATAGATCAGGATGTCGTCGATGAAGACGATGACAAACTTGTTAAGATAAGGTTTACATACGCGGTTCATAAGGTCCATGAATACCACAGGAGCGTTAGTCAAACCGAAGGGCATGACTGCGAACTCAAAATGTCCGTACCTGGTCCTGAATGCAGTTTTGGGAATATCTTCTTTGTGTACTCTCAGTTGGTGATAAACAGAATGAAGGCTATCTTAGAAAAATATTGTAACCCTTGCAACTGATCTAACAAGCCATCGATCCTGGGGAGATGGTAACGGTTCTTGATAGTCAGCTTGTTCAGTTTCTGATAATCTATACACATACGGAATGAACCATCTTTCTTCTTAACAAACAACACATAAGCTCCCCAAGGTGAAGAACTAGGTCGTTTGAAACCATTGTCTTGGAGCTCTTTGAGTTGGTTTGACAGTTCTTGTTAGGAATTGAAAAGTGTTAATTATTAATAATGAATTGGTCTTGTAATAAATATAATGTATTAGTATTATTGATGACATCAAATAACATCTATTTTATAGCATCATTTATCCCATACAATTAACCCATTTTGTATAATTATTGCAAGGAATTGTTACTTAATCGTTTGTATTTGAGAATTGTAGTAATTATGGAGTACTCAGTAAAAGTTAACTAAAAGGCACATATTATGGAGCTTAAACAAAGATATTTTGAAGATGACTGTTTTGACAACCAATACGTCGTATCCATCAAGGAAGATACGGTGTATCTGTGCCTACACTTACCAAAAGACCACGAAGGAAACAAGATCAATACGCCGTATCCAGAGAAGACCAATACGTCATATTCAAGTTATAGAAGGTGAATAATCAGAAAGATATCAAACGTGGTCCCTACTCCAAGAAACCCCCGATACGCTGTATCCAAGAATTTGGATACGCCACATCGACCATATTCCAGACACTATAAATAGAAAACTCAAAACGAGTTTTAAGTGTGCTAAATCATATTCTTGATACCTAAACCACAAAAGTTGATTTTCAGAGGAAAAAAGAGCAGAAAAGGTCAAGCAACGTTATTAATTCCATAGGAGACAACGTGTAATTTCTTATACTCTTGTAATTGTTATTTTTTGGTATCATTCATTAACTCGGTTTGTTTACCTTGGCTAAATCATTACTTTTATATTAATTATGACGTTTGAAGGCTAAATACCTTCGGGTATTAGCCATTATTATGAAGATCTTAATGTTTGGTTTGTTTATCTTGAATTCTTAATTTATCATTGATTGCTTGTTTATGTTTATCAATTTATACTTGTTTACGTGCTTTTGTATGCGACCTATCATTCAATTGGATCTAGTGATACGAACCAAGTAATCTAGATGCCGGGATAGCTCTCCATATAGTGATTTATACATCTAGACTAATAGGATCATAAATAATGACCTATCTTTACCTTTAGATTGTGAGCTTAGTTGGACCAACAGGTGACCTTGAGATCGACGATATAACACCCTGTGTTTTCAAGTCATTGACGACGTCAACAAATCCGCAATGTACTTTTTGTAATGTACGTGTTCACTTTAAATCATAAGCGATAAGTTAAATCGCGTACGCCAAAAATTAGCGTTCAATGTAAACGGGCACCAAACAATTAAATGTTTACATCAATCAAGGGTTATATAATTATTTTGAGAATAATTATTAACTTTGTTCATTTTATTTTTATCGGATACGTTAAGTGTATACGTTTCGCGATAAATTGCGTTTAGGCACTCCCGGAACCACGAAAACTTTTCTACGCTTCAACAAATACCCACTTTTATACCCAATACATAAAAATTACAAAATATATCATCTATAGCCTATGTTTTGCCGAAATTCTTGCATTGTACACAATGATATACCAAAAACTCTTCACTTGGTCAAAGTACTACACCATGCTTCTTTAATGGCACACCATACCTAGCTTACTTTGACTAATGACCATAACCATGACCATCCCCAAGACCATGCTTTGTCTCTTTGAATACTTTCTTGACTTTTGACCCTTGAAAGTATTATATACATACAAGTAACAAAGGAAAGACTCATACAACATCTACACTTAGAGAAAAATCAAACAAAACCCCTCTTTGACTCCTATAGAGCTCACGGCTCAAAATCATCACCCAACCAAACCCATACAAAATTTTAATCAACCCATACACACTTATACACATCCATTATAAGACATTCTAAGGTGTTTCCATCCATTGAATCACCATTTACAAGTATTAAGCAAGTAAAAGAAAACTAGGGTTTTGTTAAGGAAAGCTAGGGTTTTCTTTGTGTAAGCTTGGATTTTGTGGCTAAACAAGGGTTTAGCACTTTATCATCATCATCATCTCACATCTTAAGGTCCACTTGAACTCTTTATGTTCTTATAACTTTCATTTTTATGCATATGATTATTCTATTTAGCTTAAATCACCATTTAGGATCATTAACATGTAAAGAGAAGTTTTTATTTGTTGTCATCATAATGTACACTTTATTATATCTTATGATGTTAATGACATCATGTTAAAATAGTCACACAAGTGATTTACACTCTTGGTTATGTATAAAAATGATTATGGACAAAACTAGTAAATTAGAGATTTCTTAAGTAAAGTTATGATTTTAAGTGTTATCATGGATTTGTAACCTTGGTAACTTGGACACATGAGGACTATTATGGACAAGTAAATGCTAATATAAGGATGATATATAATATATATGAAGCCTTAACTTCGTTTTGTTTTACAAAGAATAAGAACGAAAAATAAAAATCTTGAATCGAAAGTAACAAGAAAAATAAAATGATCTCAATTTTGTGTTTTAACCAGATCATGAAGGATTTTTAAAACACACAACATCATAGATCTTTGTGAAGGCATAACTTCCATTAATTTTCAAAAGATTTAGGAGAACAGAACAAAGTTGTTTCATCATATCTTATCTTTCGGTAACAATAAATGAAAACAAAAGCCATAAAAGAAACCTACCGTGTCTTTTGAAACTGATTTTAGAGACGAATTTGTGTTGTGAGATTTGTGTTTATTTCAAGATCAAGAGTTGAGGTATTAATAATTGTATCGTGTCTTTTGAGTGATAAGGGAGAAGTCTGCGTTTTTATGTTGTGTTAGATCTAGGGTTTGAGTATCTAAAAAGAGGCGTTTGTGTGTGTCTTAAAGTTTAGGGTTAGGGTTTCCAGTTGTGTTGTGATTACAGTTTTATAACTAAAGAGTTTAGGGTTATCAAAAATATTGTTGGGCCTGCATTTTGTGTCTACCGAAACTATTAAACAAATTTAGGCTAGGATTGAATTTTATTTTAGTTTTTTTAGAGTGAGAGTTGGGTCGGGTGTTTTTTATTCTCTTGTAGTCATCGTGTGTAGACAAGAAAGGGGGTCCGAACTCATATAAATTGGACTGATAATTTTTTTTGTGTGGGCTGGTACACTCAAATTGTGGGCTGAAATATTTTAAGGGTTTGAAAATTCTAGTATAACTTTGCTAAATACGAAAATAGTATAGGCTGAATTTTCCGTATAATTTTTGGATCACGATGTTAATTGCGGGTTAATTTTTCGAGAGAGATTAATATTTTTTGGGTTGAATTTTTATGTCATGTTGATCTATTGGTTCGAGGAAGTGAGATTACGTTTGTTAACCGTAACAACGTTTATCGAAAAAAAGTGTTAAACCGTAACATATCCAATGGCTACTCAACAAAATGTTATAATAAATGATGACTCAAAGGACGGTCTGGCGAAAGCAATGATGATGCTTAGTCGAGCAATGAGTCAGAGATACCCGACACTTACAAACAACCGACTTATGGTTTTTTCAAACGTTGTACAAAGAGGTCCAATCGATGTACAAGGCAAGAAAAATGAGAATGTCAGCATGAATGTTAGGAATGCAGGGAATTATACACAGAATCTTGGTTACGCAGACAAAGAAAAAAGGAAAAATGAAAAACGGGTAACTGAATTGACGCAAAAGCAAGAAACGATGATTCAGAAGGGTGAATGCAGCAGTCCAAGGGATGATACGAATGACAAAAAGGAGAAAAAAGCGAAAGAGAATTGCCTGATACAATTTGTAATACTTCATATACTCCTTAAGGATATCTCCAAAGAAGATTTCACAAATACTTGCTTCTCGAGTGGATTTCAACGGGCATTTTTTTTCCATTATATAGAGAAGAGATTTAATATTTTCCCACCGAAGGTTTGTTCATCACATGGATAAATTAGAAAAGAAACTTAATGAACAAGAATTTAATGAGGAAATAACCATGGTTGT
>BQNB010003636.1:0-52500 GCA_026074375.1 Tanacetum coccineum | reverse complement strand
AACTTTTCAAAAGATACAAAAATAGTCCCTGGGCCTCAATGGGCCTCAATGGGCCTCAAAACCCTAAATACCCTCACCCAGATCCAAGAGCCAAGCACTTAGCCCATTTACCTTTTCTATAAACCTCCAGTGACCAAACTTGTATATCTCCAAAGCCGTTTATAACTAGAAAGAGAGAATGGATAGAGAGGGGCTAGAAGTGACAATTGGCCAAAGTTAAAACTGAATTTACCCAATTCAGTTATAAAAAGGGCACCAAAAGCCCAATTACTAATACACATCACGTTCATTTCACTATCCAGGGTAAAACATAGGGCAAACGCAAATTGAAGGGTCCTTTAGTCAATTCAAGAGCTCGTTAGCAAGATAAGAGGGTCATTTCAGTCATATCAATGGATTACTCTAGCTCACTCTCAAGCTCAAGCCACGTGGAGATGGAGAAAGCACACATATTGGTGGGTTTTTGCACTAAACTACTCACAAAAGAAGCAACAAAGCTTGCAGCAATCAAAGAATGACAGCTTGGCAATCCTCAAGTGTCCACATTCAATCCAACGGCCAATATTTGTGATCCAATCATTGAAAGAAATGAAGGGATGAGATTAGAAGGAGTGTAGAGCAAGGCAAGGGCCTAGAAGTTTCAGCTTGGCACTATAAATAGGTCTCACCTCTCACACATAAAAGGAGGAGATTGGAGTAGCTTTTAGTCTAGCTTAATTTCGTATTTTTCTTAAATGTAATTTTCCTTAAATGTTTTGTAATCTTCTTTTTTTTAAGTAATGTAATCAGTATCTTTTATTAATGAAATTCAGTTTAAAGCTCTTTAAATCTCACTTTTAAGCTCTCATTAAAATTCTCAAATATTAAACTAAAGCTCAATAAGCCCTCATAAGCTCAAAATCAGCTCTAATAAGTCTATAAGCTTATTATGGAGCTCAACTCACCTTAATCATACTTTAAACCTGCAAAATCGGCTTAAGTTCTATTTACCTTTGGATTTAGATTTATGAGCTTATTTGGAAGAGAGATCAATCCTGGAAGGATCTCTATGGACTTAACTCCTAGCTTATTAATAAGCTAGGAGAGCTTGAAGCTGCCTTTTGGGACCTCTTGTTTAGCTAGAGGAATTAGTAAGTGTCTCTTTAATTTCCTTGCTTATTAGCTTAGATAGTTGTTTTATTGCTTATATCCTAGAATTGCTTATTTGCTTATCCTACTAGCTCATTAGTGCTTAATTCTCTCTACTTGTGCTTATTAGTTAGTAATTTACATCTGTTGTTAGCTTAATAGTTATGAATCTTAGTTTTCTTCATTTTTGTCTTAAAAAGTCATTAAAATCAAAAATATTAATGAATTAGTGTAGATCTTAGATTTATGTTTGATAAGCTGTTAGATTATGTTAATTAAGGTTAGTATAAGCTATTAATCATCTGGTAACATAGGTTTAGCTGTTGGAATGGAAAAACTTAGCTTAATCATTTCTGTCAAAATGATAAAGGGGTGTTTGGCATAAGCAAGTTTGATCTTATAAAGTCAAAAGGTTTTGAGCATTTCATTTTAAGTTAGCTTGGATTCATTTAAGTCAGTGATGACTAAAGATTTTATAGTTAGTTCTTCTAATATAAAAAGTCGTGGCTTAATATTGAATTGCCCTCAGCACCAGGGGAGCTTTTAGCTTAAGATTTAATTGCTTCATTTAGATCCAAGCTCTTTGTGCTTTTGATTGTGCTTGAATTAAGTTTAAACACTCTTATTGAGTGTGTTTAGTGCAGGATTACTCTCAAAGTAACCTGCACTTTTGTTTGTTGCTTGTGCCAAAATGACTTGTGTAAATTATTTGAGTCAGCTTTAGTATATCTTAAAAACATTAGGTGATAAGTTTTTACAAGTTAGATTTTGAAAATGAAAAGTTTAGAGCTTATTTTAATAGTGTCAGCACCAGGGTACTTAGGAGTTTGGATTTTATAGCTTAATTTTGCTGTCAAAATCATAAAATTCAAAAAGCCAAAAATAGTAGGTAAATTAGTAGTTTCTTAAAATTGTTAAATTTAGCTTAAGTTACTTGTTTTTATTGCTTAAATAGTTAGTTTATAAGTAGTTCTTTAAGTCCTCTATAGCTTATAGTCTATTTTGCTACTTTGTGCTTTTTAGCTTAATGAGATTTTGTGCTTATTTTCTAGATTTCTGAGTTTGCTTGTTTCCTCATCATTTTCAGTAGCTTAAAAGTAGTTCAAGCTCTCATTTCTTTTCAATCATAGATTAAGCATGTCATAAGCTTTCTAGAACACTTTTTCTTTTTTAAATTGAGCTTAATTTGAGCTTATTATAGCTGTTTAAGTAAAAATAAGCCCAAAACCCCTACTCACTGTAACAGCTTATTGATAAGCTGTTTTAGAGCTTATTACTTAGTTTCAGCTTAAGTCCCGTTTATTAAAGTAGCTTATTTTAGTGTCCTTTTTAAGTCCTAGTATTCAGTTTTTCTTAAAAGTAAAAAAAAATAAAAAAATAGCAAAAAGGGGTTGCCCACACTCGAACCCACGACCTCCCACACACAACACTCATGCCTTAACCAGTTTGCTACATTAGCTCATCCATTCATATAACACACAATTAAATACTAGTACACGTTTTCATTTTCCTATTTATAAATAAGCCGTAGCATAATAAGCTCATTTGAGGGCTTATTCGTTAAGCAATTTGGTTTTTCTTATTTTTCTTGTGTTCCTGCTAGTGTCTAAGATTTTCCCTGAATTTTTTAGATTTTTCCAGCTTGCTTTTATTTATTTTAATCAAATTATCGAAAGTTGAAAATCTTATAAAATTCAATAAAAGAAATCAGAAAAAAGTTCAAAAAAAATATGTTTAGTTTTATAAAAAAATAAGCTTTAGGTTTTACATCCATAAAATCATTTTTACACATTTTAGGATCTAAATTTCATTTTTGCGCTTTTATTTTAAATTTTAAAAATAGTATTTTAATAATAAAAATAGTTTAACAAATAGATTTCTTGCTTTTATAATATTTAGACTTTTTCAAGCTTAAAAAATCATTTTTCAATTTTAGTATTTAATTTTGCATTTTTTAAGATTTAATTAGATAACTTAGTTTTTATTCATATTAAATTCAAAAATAATAATAAAATATTTTTTCTTTTTCCTAAAATTTTCTTTTGACTTATCTTAGGTTTAGAAATTTAGTTTACATTTTTAGGAGTAAAATTTAGTTTATTTGCTTTTTAGTCGCATTTTATTTGTTTTCCGTATTTGTTTAAATTGCTTAAATTGTTCAATTTTTTAATTGTTTTTTTTTATTTAGTAATATATGATTTCCAAAAATATCTTGCATACATTCAAATCATAATCCGGACTTAAACAAGGTTTCAATTTCACTAATCGTTGGGGACACGACCCGGGTGATCATATTTGCCCGGTTTAGTATACGTATTATATATTATATATTATATATTTTTTAGAGTGAATATATACCGGAGTGTAACTTGGTATTTTCTTATTGCTCCTTAGGTTTTATTATAATATTATGAATATTTTAGGTATATAAAACTTTTACATCAAGGAGACTGTAACATTTTCGTATTTTCAGGTCATTTACGATGTCATATATTTCACTAATTTTTTTTTCTTGTACGTGTTTACTTTCAATTTTATTAGTTAAGTTAAATCGCGTAAGCCATAAATTATCAATTAGCGTAAACGGACACCAAACGAATTAAAGTTTTCGTCAAGCGAGCAATATATTTAATTTTTTTGTTACGAAGTAATAATCAACTTTTTTAAGTTTTATTTTTTTTATTGGTTACGTAAATTGTTTACGTTTCCGCGATAAAACTACGTTTAAAGCTTACCCGAAACCCAAACAAAAATTGGATACTAACGCTTCAACAAATACTTATGTTTATAAAAAATAGCTCAAAGTTTTTATAAAACTTTAACCTATATTCATCACTTGAGCCTACTTTACCATGAAATAAAATAAACCAATACATACACTTTACAAAATTATACAATATGTATGAAAGTTACCAACTTATAACACGGCAAGTAAATACTATCATTTTGCAAATAAATATTAGCTAGGTCAATTCATCCTTAAATTTCATGAGATGATTTCTATTTAGTGAACCAAGTCATTAAAACCTAAAGACATTCACAAGTCCTGACCAAAGACACCTTAATTCTCGATCATTATGTTACTTTGACTAGACTTAGGACTATAAAGGCTTGCAATAGTAAGTAATACTCACACACTTCTCATTTTTGCCAAGAAAAAACTTCACACCATATACTCCCTTTGTCTTCTTTAAAAACCCACGACAACATTCCCCCCAAAAAACCCCCACCACCAAATCCATACAAAATTCTATTTACAACACTTACTCATATTCCTACATCATATCTAAGACCTACCAAGAAAGATTTAAGGCTTGGTTATGCCTTTACAAGAGTTAAGCAAAAAAAAAGGAAAATTATGATTTACTTGGAAATTAGGGTTTTCAAGTGTTGCAGATCATAAGGTTTGTAAATCTAAACAAGTGCTAAAGATTGTTGTGGGACATCATCATACACCACCAAAGGTTATCTAAACCTTCATGGTCTTTACAGGTTATTATGTTATTGTGTTTATAAGTTCTATGTTAGCAATATCACCATTTTAAGATACTTTTAAACATGTTAAAACATATTTTTACTTGTGAACGTGGTATTGAAAATAATTTACATATGTAAAATGATGTTGATAATAACATGAAAATAATGGATATATAAGTATTGTAACATGTTGGTTAAGTTTAAACATGTATAAGTATAAACTGAACTTTTTAAAGTACTTAAAAAGTTTAAAGTTTTAAGCCTTTGTTAAGGACTTGATAGCTTTTGGAACTCATGGACACCATATGATCTTGGACTCTATTAAGATGTAAGACAAATGACAAATAAGTCTTGAAAAACTTGGGTAAATTATTACGATAAAAGGTATAAAAAACAAGTTTAAAAAAGAATATATATGTATAAGTATTATAAAGAGGCTGATTTGGGTTCGTCCTAGTAACAACCCTAACATGTTTTAAAAAGATAGTTCGGACCTCATGACGATTCCAAAATAATAAGAAACATCGAAAACTATTTTATAACTAAAAACATACACGATTTCAAGTTTAACGTTAAATAATACATTTTTATAAAACTATTTTTATAAAAGTTACAATTCACCCACATAAACTTATAACATTTAAAACATCAATAAATCGGTAAAACTTTTAAATACGTAAGACGAGGTGCTCGAAAGAAATCGCTAAAAACGGAGTTAAAAAACCGAATAAGTTACGACATTTTACGAGAATTACGATAACTAAATCTATAAAAATAAAATAATAATTGTTATAACAGTAAAAATCACTATTCAAAAACAGAAAACTACAGATTTGAAAATGTTATATTTTGATAACTCACGTCTTAATACGAAGGCGTTGGACGTAAGAACGAAGTAATGGACTTAAAAAAACGAGAAATGTAACGCTAGTTTTACTAAAGTATACTTATAAACTTTTTTTTACTTTATATAATATGATTTCACTCAAACGATTAAGATGGTGATGTAGCTATATAGAAATTATATGTGGTATTAGTTAATCAAAGTAAAACTATATTACTTCAGGGAGTTTAATATGAGGCCTATCCGGGGTGGTTTAAATCTCGACGAGTTTTTTGATTTATAACGTTTAAAGTGTCCTAGCTCCTCATACGTCACTACATGACCTCTTAATTATGATAGCCCGAACGATAGTATGATGAGCTATACGACCTATAAATAATCAAAATGTTTAGTACTTATACGACCTATATTGGATTAGGTTGCAATTCGAGTCGTAAGCGTGACCACATTTTCTATTGTGAATACATGTTGATTTACCATCACCGTCGAGTGTGAGTTCATAGCCCCATTTCTATCTACTTGTTTTACAAACTTTACGGGGTGAAATTGCATGCTTGTTTTACTACAGACACAAGTGTTTTAAACTGTATGCTATCCAAATTATTGCTTGATTATTATTGCCTAAGTTACAACAGTGTCATCTAAGTCCCTAATATCATGAACCGTCAATTGTTATTATAGTGAGCGCTAGTGTTGTGGATAGATCTATCGGGACTTAACATCCCCACCCCGGAATTTTATGGTCACAAGTTGAACATGGTGCATATAACATTATGAGAATTTAGCTGTTTTGGGCAACAAAAATGTGACCACTACCTATTTGGGGCAGACAGACAGTTAAGGCTTCAGGGTCATGAGCTTAGCGCAATAATACATGTTTTGACTACTGAATTTGTTCATAGTCTTACTTTCACTTAAATCTTGTGGTCCACTCCTTACATATAAACCTATGAATTCACTCATAAACCGTTTGTTGACTATTTAGCATGATTTAATTTCAGGTCCAAGGTATACACCTTGGACGGGAGCCGGTTATGGATATCAATAAAGATGGATTCTGTGTTTATGATAAAATTCAATGCAACTTTTATCTATATAAACATAAGTCTCCTTTTGGTAGTATGATAGCTTTGTTTAATCAAAAACGTATGTGGAATTGTTTATGACTTTTAAAACATATGGGGACCTAATGTATGAACTCTCGATATTTTGCTATGCACGAATGAAATCTATCTTAAAAACGTCCATTAAGGTCGTTTCCTATATCTTGATTGTTGTACTTTGACGTAGCACCCCGTTGTTACCATTCCGCTGCAACCAGAATTGTGGGGGTGTTAAAAATGAGCATGTATTCTCACTCCGAAAGTTGATAAAGTACATTGTAAAACAAGTGAAAGGGCTATAAACTCACCCTCGATGATGAGGAAAAACGGTTCGCAGGATTGCACCTATTATCATAACACAAACGGAAATCGGAACGGCTCGACCAAGAAGTTACAGTTAATCTTATCGGCCAAAACCCACTAGCTTAGGAGGATGAATGGTTACGTCAACGTGACACGTTGATAAAAGATTTAGATTTTTAGTTGTAATAGTTTGGTGGTTGGTTAATATATATTCCGTATATATTACATATGAAAAATAAACAATTATATAATTCATATGGTGAATTATATAATAAAGACAAACAATAAAAAGATTATTTTGAAGTATATAATACCTTGCAAGTATTTTATTAGAAACGTGAGAAAATAATTATATAAAATGATTCGTCGTCGCGTTTTCGAAATCACCACTATAAATAATTGAATACAAGTTCTTTGTATCAAAGGAAAACGTACGTTTTAAAAAAGTTATGTATTAGGTAAAACAGTGTTTTCCTAAAGGTTTTTATAAAAGTTATGACCCTTAATTTTCCTAGCCGGGAATTTATATTTAATAAAATACTAATAGTTTTATAAAGTTAATGATTTCGTTTCCCTTAACGGGTCGTTTGTCTAAAATAGTTGTCTGTTTGTAAAAAGTATAGTTTTTCGTTTAAGTCAGGTTATTGTATTATTATAAATAGAATATCTTTAAACTATAACTTAATCAGTTTTAATCGTTTTTTCAAAGAATTATATAACTTGTAGCAAAAATCTATAGTATAGAAATTTATAGAATTATCGGCGTGACTTATTTGTTTATACAAACGTTTACTATTATTAACAAAAATTCAAGTGTTTTCACACTTTTAAAGTCAATCAATGTTGCAATACTTGCGTTTTTTCCAAATACACACACACACACACACACACACACACACGAAACAACACAACACACCACACACATATATATATATATATTTATATATATATATATATATAAATATATATATAATAAATATATATATAATATATATATATATTATAAATATATAATAAAATATATATAACTATAACAAGATCGAATAGGAAAACAGAGAAATAATAAGTAGCACATTTATTTAACCATTTTAACCACCACTTAATCCGATTTTATATTTTACCAAAACTTAACATATTTATATTAGCCGATTTATATTAACCCAAACACACCCTTACGGTTAATCTGCTCACCCAAACACACCCTTATGGGCGGTCATACTGCAGCCAAACACTCTCTGTTTGGTTTATTAGCCACAAACCAAACACCCCTGTTGGTGTTATCTAACAAACCAAACACACCCCTTGGGTGTTAACTACCAAACCAAACACACCCCTTGGGTGTTAACTGCCAAACCAAACACTCCCCTGGGTGTTTTTAACTGACAAACCCAAACAGCCCCTAAGCGATTGTTACACACAGCGAAACAAACACCCCTATGGGTTGTTATTCAAAACCCGAAAAACAGCACCCTATTGGCTGAGAAAAACCAAACGCTCCCTCAATTGGGGTCTTCTACGAAACCGAACGCAGACCCTTGAGCGGATCTAAAAACCAAACGCACCCGATGTGGTGTGGCCACCAACCCAACGCACACCTTTGTGTCGTTTTAGAGACCAACACACGAAAACCCTTTTCTGTATGCTGAGAAACCACACCCACCCTGAGGGTGGCGCTGAAGTGTGGTGGTGTGGAGGTAAACGAGGTGGGGATGGTGTGATAGTGAGGGAGGCCCTGGTTGTTGTGGTAGATATGTGGTGGGTCGCGCTGTTCCGATCGTGATGTTGAGAGGGGCGCTGCTGCTTGGGACCATCGTGGTAGTGGTGCTGTCGTTGTTAAGAGGTGGTTGGTAGGGAGACGATGGTGGGTGGAGGTGGGTGCGACTGTGGAGGTCGCGATGGTGGAGCTGATTAGAGGTGGTAGCGGTGTGAAGACAAGGTGATGTGATGTCGAACGAGGAGATGTGGTGGGAGAGCCGGAGATGGGTGGACGTGGAGATGCGCAGTGGCGCCGTAACTGGTGGTTGGTGTCCTCGCCGGAAAAGTGTGGCGGCGCCGAAAAACTGGCCGGAAAATAGAGTGGGGATGAGGGAAAAATATAGGGGCCTTAGGTTTTTATGATGAAGAATGACTCAAAACCCTAATAACTAACATATATATTGTAGAAATGATAAGAAATAATTGCAAGTTTCCATATAGTTTAAGTTTAGGGTTAAGATTGTAAATATTACTATAGGGACCAAATGTGAAATCATTTTTTTGGTAAAATATTGGATATCAGTGTTTGGCAAGTTAACTAATGATTTTAAAACATGAAACTTGCGTCATTGCGTTCCAAATGATTTTTCCCACAAAAATGAGTATTTACATGACAATTATTTCAGAAATGTTTTATAAACTTATTTAAAATGTTTATTGTTCGTTTGTGTAGCTATTGGGTATCACGGGCAAGCTTTGTCCGAAAAAATGAAACTTTAATTTGAACATTCGAGTTTTTAAATAAACGCTTTTGAATAAAATATTAAATAATTTATTAATTATTTTATTTAATAAAAAGGGTGATAATTACATATAAATTTAATTATTTTTGTGTCGGTACTCGTTGTGTGCGGTCTTTAAAATTTTGCGAGGGTATGTCAGTTATTTTCTGCTTGCTTTCGGGTCTCGGGCAAAACTAAAAAGTTGTCCGGAATGTCATTTTACATCAAATTGTTTTAGAGTCCGAGTCGTGAAAACGTGATTTTGCGGGTCGTTTTTTATAAGTCAACTTAGGAATAACATATATCTTCTCGTTTTCAAGTCAAATAAGTTAAAAATAAATTTGCACATGAGAGATATGTAATAATAAATATGATTTATTATTTTAAATATATTCTGAAAAATTACCGGTTACACGGTAATCGTTTTTATGGTGACATAAAATATCAAAAGTCAAAAAGTCAAGTCGGACCCGAAAACTCAAAGGGTAAAATAGTCATTTAAAAATTTAAAAATTGCCAGTTGTTACAATTATGTTGTTTTTAATTGAATCTTTTCTTAGGAGCCACATGCAACTTGGGTTTTGTTTGATTTTAGGGTTTTGTAAAGATCATGTTATATTGTTTTTAAGTGAATATAATTTTGAGCTTTTGTAAAGATGATGTTATATTGTTTTTAAGTGAATATAATGGTATGAAGCACATGCATCCTGATCGGGTTTTGCTTTTTGGTTTGTAAAGAGGATGTTATATTCTTTTTATAATTGAATCTATGTGACACACCCCCAAAATTATCAGAGTAAAATGGTATCCGATGGCGTATGAAAATCATATTACATACTTTCTAGCAATACAGAACGACCTCTATATGAACGATTTATTAAGAAAACTTATCATCTTAATTAGGATATAAAAAATTGTTAAAACATATCAGTCGGAAGCATAAAATAGACAATACACATGTTTAAATAGTACAAGTGACCTTCAGATAACGGGAAAAATACTGAAATGGCATGAGACTTCTTAAGCATCTTCGTACTTAATACCTGAGAAAATCAAAGCTAAAATGTCAACAATAATGTATAGTGAGTTCAAAATGATATGTTTAAGCAGAAAAATGTAGTGTTTGTGAATCACAAGATTTCATCCACATATGACAATATAACAGATACAATGTAACACCCCCAAATTGGGTCGCAGCGGAATAAGGGTCCGGGGCGTGTTACTTCAAGATCAATAGCACAAGATATATAAGAACCGACACAAAATGTCGTTTAAAATGATACATGGATTTAAATTGAAAGAGCTAATACAAAAACATATAGCTTTACTATGTTCATTGTGAATAATCCAAAAGAGTCCAATACATTTCCCAAATATGCATGCACCAAAATCTTTAAGCGTGCACAATCCAAAATATAACCCCATGCATCCTTTTGCATCCCATGCCTATTGTCACCTGAAAAGCATGCTTAAAAACGACAACAAAATTGTTGGTGAATTCCATAAGGTTTGATAAAATCAATAAATGTGCTAGGACCGCAAGACTTTTTAGTGATAATGCAACACATGCAGATCTCACAAACAGATTACAATTACACTAAGCTCATGACACCGAAGCTCGAGACGAACTTCTGCAATTAAACATATATTGCAATTTCTGCCCGATTAGTTGTTCAACCCTAAAACATCTAAATTTAGACATGCTATAACGTTTCGAGTTCCCCAAGGGATAGCTAATAATCACCCGAACGGAGGTCGTTTCCCGAATAGATCTATTAAATAACATTTCGCTGGCTCACATAATGTAATTCCCAACTATCATCTAACAATTGACATTCATGATATAGGGCTCAACATGGGTTATCGCTACTTAGGCAACATGTAATCAATACTTATTGCGTCCAATTTATAAGAATAATAGCCATTTATTTTCACCCCAGTAATTATAAATCATATGTAATCATAAAAATGTGGGTTATGAACTCACCTTGAGTTAAGATAATTCCAAATATCGCAGATAAAGCGTCACGTAAAAGATCGAATGCAACCTAAAATATTATAGGATCCGTATAAATACCGAAGTACTTTAATCTAAATCCTTATATTGTTACCATCGCGATCGTACTATCGCTTCGGCTATTCAAATTAAAGAGGTCATGGACATGACTTCGAGGAGTTAGGACACTTTAAATCGTAAATCCATCAACTCGTCGAAACGCCATCCGCAAAGTGGCCTCATTATGAAACTCCATATAATATAGTACATTGGTAACTCTCATAATATTACTATCTAGCTCAATCACCAACTAAAGGATATGGTAAAATTGTAATTTAAAAAGTTAAAACGTTTATAATTACCGTTTTAAGTAAAACGTAGCCATAACGTTGGCGTTTTACAAAGCCCGATTCTTGTGTTTCTTATGTCCATCTTTTCGTATTAAGACGGGTTATCGATATTTGATATTTTCATAATTTTTCTCCCCTGATGAACAGTAACTTTTACTGTTCATGACAGACATGTGTTTTATATAATTCGTAATTGTTGTCGTAAAACCCGTAAATGTCGTATTTTATTCGTTATAGCTCCGTTTTTAAACGATTCTTCTTTCGAGGACGTTCTCGTATTGAAAGTTCTATATTTTTAGGAAGTTTACAAAAAATATACTTTCTGCTGTCATGAATAGTAACTTTATAAAAATAGTTTTTTATAAAAGTATTATTTGTCCGAAAACCTCGCGAAAATCATAACTCTTTCGTTATTAATTACAACATTAACGATTCTTATCATTTTTGGAAATACCCTAAAAATGGTGGTATTATTATATTAAAATTATTTAATACTTGCTGTTTATAAATTTTAAAAAAATGAATTTTATAAAAATATTACTTTACGACTTTCGTTTATTAACGAATAACACGTTTTATAACAGTAACTATTTCGTTATATAATCCGATTAAAACAAAGTTTCTTACCTTTCGGAATCGTCATTAAATGTATTCATCTTATAAAAATATAAAATGGATCTGTAAAAATTCGACTTTTAGACAGAAATGTTGGCTTGAGTTTGTTGAGTCCATTTTTGATCTTTTCTTTATACTTTATTACTTTTGTATTTTACCACATGTCTCATATATCATATATTTTATAAATCATACATATATTAAGTGTCCTTTGTCCATAATAGTCCTCATATGTTCCAAGTTATCCATGTTAACAAATCCATTAACATACTTTAAAACCATCACTTTACTTAAGTAACCTTAATTTACTAGTTTTGTCAATAATCATATTTATACATAACCAAGTGTGTACAAGTGTATTTCTTTCCATAAGACTTTATTTTAGTGTTCTATTAACATGATTAAGAGTCATAATCAATATAACATGTCTTATGTATTATTCTTTAACATAAAACATATTATTAAACTATTAAAACCCAAATTAACCCATAATCATTTTTACACCAAATAACTTGAAACAATATTTTCTCATCCTTTTTAACGAGAAGTAATTAATAACACTACAATGTATATCATGGTGTAAAAATGATGCAATTCAATATATACTTCATTTTCATGAAAAAAACCTAAATGGTGATTTTAAGCTAAATAAGAATAATTCATAGCATAAAGTGGAAATTATAGAACATAAAGAGTTTTTAAATAGAACATATCAGTATGATGATGATGAATGTGCAAGTCTAAAGCCCTTGTTTAGCCACACAAAACCCACGTGCACTTAATGAAACCCTAGCTTTCCTTAATAAGAACCCTAACATTCATCCATTTAACTTGAGAAATAACTTAGAAATGGTGATTCAATAGCTGCAAATGCCTTAGTATATCTTAGAATAGAATGTAATAAGAATGTATGGATGTAAAAAATTTGTATGGATTTGAATAGCGTAACACCCCCAAAAAATCACATAACAACGCAGCGGAAACCAAATTGGGGTGTTCTTCGTAATACACAGCATATAGATACAAGAGAACGACCTCTAGGTGTCGTTTTGAAAAATAAACAATGTGGTTAATCAAAAATCTGATTTAATAATACATTTTTCCCATAATTTGCATCACAATGAAAAAGCTTGAATGTAAAGAATCCAATGCACCATCAAATAGTTCCAAGCCTCTAATTTCACCTGAAGAAAAACAATGCTTCAAAGTGTACTAACATTAAAGTTGTGTGAGATTCCATAGATTAGTTTTAAAAATATGAATGTAAACCACTGAATCATCACAGTACCATGTAAAATCCCAAAGATTTATAAGAATGCACAACACATTTTATGCCACCATATAGTAACCAAATCGTATCCCAAAGATTTTATAAAGAATCATAACCACATTTTTAATGTCATCAAAAGTATCCCAATCATATCCAAAGATTTATAAAGAATTCATAACACATTTTAAGCCATCAAAAGTACAATCTATCCCAAAGATTATTATAAAGAATGCATAGACAACCTTTTTAGAACTAAATTGAGTTCCTATAAAATTCCGTGACATTCCCCACAATATAAATTCCGTGCCGCGCACTATTTAAATTTCGTGCCATGTTTGGAGGCCCGATAGTCCCAGACTGATATAATCCGACATGGTTTCACGTTCGTTCCTCCAGTGATAGCTAGTCACCCCGAGACAGGAGGTGGACAAATCCCGAATAGATCTAATTTTATATCATTCGCGTGGACCTACACGCTATAATGGGGTTCGTTTACCCCAGTGGATCGCTAATTCACCTCCGAACAGGTATCCACACCCATAAGATCTATTTCATAACATTCGCGCTCAACGCCGACCAAGTGATTTACAATCATAACGCTGTGACCGTAACTTGTATGTTAACCCTATATTTTGTGCAGGGATACAAATAATGCGTATATAAATACTCTCCCTGTTACCGGGTGTCCCCCTCCAAGAACCCCGGGCAGTAATGTAAAAATATGTACTATCCCGTTAACGTACCACCCCCGGTGTCCCCTCCAAGAACACCCGGGCATAATAGTATTGCTAATCAAGTTCAATCATCCTAAGCTAATCCGAAAATATTTCCAAATGAAAAGTAATGCATTAAGTGACCAAAAATGAAAGTCAAATAATGTATCCCATAGCAACAATGCAAATAAGTATGTAAATCAATTTGTAAACAATCCTATAAATGCATTTGTAAACAAGCATGTTCTCACCCCAAAAATATATGTAAAACCAGTAAAACATGGGGCTATAAACTCACAAAATCCCTTAAAACAATCACATTGTTATAAGATAACCAAGTATAAGAATTTGTAGCCAAGCATGTATCCCCCTCGCGGGTTATAAAACATTCAAAAGATTGAAAAGCGAGGATATGAACTCACATTGATTAAAGACCACGATCAATTAATCCAATTAAATCACAACTGAATCTGCAACGATCTCGACCACGACCTATAATTATGTCGTTCGATTATAACACGTACTAAATAACGACCAACGAAAGCGTACATCGTTACCATGAAATCAACATATTTTTTAAAATATGTATACAATACAAATTTTTTACAATTTGATGAGTAAATCCACTCGTCGTCTTTAAAACCTAACCCTTCAGTATATTTTTGTAGTAGAATACCATTTCCGTCCACTTAACTTATCTCAATTTCCAAAAGCCGATAAGCCTCCGCGGCAAAGTAAAATGCCATTACGAACAACTTTCTGAGTTTCGCCGGAAGGCGAAACGTGGCTCTGAAAAGAGTGCTTCAAAATCGTTAATTAATATATATGTCAGATTTAATATATTAAAAATAACTATTTTCTATTAAATGTATAATGTCCGATTTCGATGCCAGTTTCTCGTTATTGGGAGTTAAAAGTCCCGTTTTTATGTCTAAACGTCCGTCAAAATATAATTTGTTATATTTTGTAAACCAAAGTCTAACTTATCAAAGTCTCGAATTCCGAATCCCACGTTCTATTTTCTGATTTAAATTACTCATTATATAATGGCACTAAAGTCCATTTTTAGTCCAATTCTCGTCTCAAATATGTCTAATATCGCTTATTCATCAATATAAATCTCGTTTTAATATTTATTCATGTTTTACTAGACCGCGCAAGTTATACCGGATTTTATCACATATAATCAATTTAAATATAAAAGAAATACTTGAAATACTATTAAACTAAACGCACCCTTTTATCGGTGTCCACCACACGCAATACGTACCCCCACGGCTGTTATGAACAGCCAAACGCACCCTTGTGCGTGGCTGTTAAGCCAAACGCACCCTTGTGCGTAACTCAACAAACCAAACGCACTCCTTATGGCTATACCCGGCTGTCCCTAAGCCTAACCCGATACCCCGGCTGTTTCGACAGCCAACACAAGCATCCCTCGTCCCCCCGGCTGTTTGGCAGCCTACCAAACAAACGCGCCCTAGTGGTTGTTAACCTTTAACCAACCAAACACTCTCGACACACTCGGCTGTCCCGCAGCCAAGCTAACACACCCCTTTTTGTTATAACTCAAACCAACCCAAACACGCCCTAGGTGGGGCTGTCACAGCCAAACACCCCCCCTCCCCCGTCGGGTGGCTGCCACCTGAAACATACGCACACCCCGAGGTGGCAGACCACCTCACACTTCATCCCCCCTAGGTGGGGCTGTTACAAACCAAACGGACCCTTTTCCGTTGTATAACAACCCGACGCAAACCAAACGCAGCCCTCGGCTGTTAAACTCAACCCGAACCCACCCCTTGGCTGTTATAAACCAAACCAACCGCACCCCGTCGCGTGGTGGTCACAGCCAAACGCACCCTACGGCTGTGAACCCACAACCCGATGCATCCTTGTGGTTTATACTCCCAACCCAAACCAAACCCACACCCTTGGTGGTTATAACCTTAACCCGTACCACCTTTTTGTGTGAACACCAACGCACCCTTGTTGGTGGTTTTTATAACCGAACCATACAAACAAACATCCCTTGGTTGCTATTAAACCCACGCACCCTATGCGGGTCGTGTATGATGATGATAGTGGGTGAATGGTATGCGGCTGTCGGAGAGGGGGGAAAGGGAAAAATGGCGCGTGGAGGAAGTGGAGTGGGGATCGAGTAGACCCGGAGGTGGGGATAGTTTTTGGTCTTCTGCCGCGCCGCGCGGGAAAACTTTTCCGGCGGGCTTTTCCGGCGAAGACCAAAAACACTCCCCACCTCCGGATCTACTCGATCCCCACTACCACTCGCGGCCACGCGCCATTTTTCTTCCCTCTCGACACCGCAACCCATCACCCACTAGCAACAACATCAACCCCCACCCCCCCACGACCCAGCATAGGTGCGTGGGTTAATAGCATCCAAGGGATGTTTTTTTGTTTGGTTCGGTTATAAAAACCACCAACAAGGGTGCGTTGGTGTTCACACAAAAAGGGTGCGTACGGGTTAAGGTTATAACCACCAAGGGGTGTCGGGTTTGTTTGGGTTGGGAGTATAAACCACAAGGGTGCATCGGGTTGTGGGTTCACAGCCGTAGGGTGCGTTTGGCTGTGACCACCACGCGACAAGGGTGCGTTTGGTTTGGTTTATAACAGCCAAGGGGTGGGTTCGGTTGAGTACTTAACAGCCGAGCTGCGTTTGGTTTTGCTCGGGTTGTTAACAACGGAAAAGGGTCCCCAGTTGGTTTGTAACAGCCCACCTAGGGGGGATGTTCTGTTGGTCTCGCACCTCGGGGGTGCGTATGTTTCAGGTGGCAGCCACCCGACGAGGGGGGGGGGGGCGTTTGGCTGTGACAGCCCCACCTAGGGCGTGTTTGGGTTGGTTTGAGTTATAACAAAAAGGGGTGTGTTAGCTTGGCTGCGGGACAGCCGAGTGTGTCGAGAGTGTTTGGTTGGTTAAGGGTTAACAACCACTAGGGCGCGTTTGTTTGGTAGGCTGCCAAACAGCCGGGGGGGACGAGGGATGCTTGTGTTGGCTGTCGAAACAGCCGGGGTATCGGTAGGCTTAGGACAGCCTGGGTAAGCCATTAGGAGTGCGTTTTGGTTTGTTTGAGTTATAACGCACAAGGGTGCGTTTGGCTTAACAGCCACGCACAAGGTGCGTTTTGGCTGTTCATAACAGCCTGGGGTACGTTTGAGTTGTGGTGACACCGAAAAAGGGTGCGTTTAGTTTAAAAAGTATTCAATTATATCATTATATAAATAAATAGATTATATGTGATAAAATCCGGTATAACTTGCGCGGTCTAGTAAAACATGAATAAATATTAAAACGAATTTAAATAGATGAATACGCGTATTAAACATATTGTGATACGAGAATTGGACTAAAAATTGGACTTTAGGTGCCATTAATATAATGAGTAATTTAAATCAGAAAATATAATTGTGGGATTCGGAAATTTCGAAGACTTTGATAAGTTAGACTTTGGTTACAAAATATAACAAATATATTTTGACTGACGTTTAGACATAAAACGGAATACATTCTAACACCCACTAACGAAGAAATTGGATCGAAATCGGAATATACACATAAATAGACAAAATAAGTTATTTTTATAAATTAAATCAAACATAGTCATTAATTAAACGCTTTGAGCACTTTCCGTGCCCGTTCATCCTTCCGGCGAAACCCGAAAGTTGTTCGTAATGGCATTTTACTTTGCCGGCGAGGCTTTCCGGCTTTAGAAATTGAGATAATTTAGGATTGACGGAAAAAGTATATATACATAAAATATAACTAAGGGTTAAGGTTTGAAAGACGAGGAGCGCCCTGGGTACGGACTCCGCCAAGGACGGAGCTCGATCGTAGACCCACGCCCACTCCCGGCCCGCCCCCCCGGCGGGCGCCCAAGTGGATTTCTCATCACATGTAAATATGTATGTATACATATTAAAAATATGTATGATTTCATGGTAACGATGTACGCATCGTTGGTCGTATTTAGTACGTGTTATAATCGAACGACAAAATTATAGGTCGTGGTCGAGATCGTTGCAGATTCAGTTGTGATTTAATTGGATTAATTGATCGTGGTCTTTTAATCAATTTAAAGTTTCATGATCCCTCAGATTTTCATCTTTGAAGTTTTATAACCCGCGAGGGGGATACATGCTTGCTACAAATACTTAATACTTGGTTATCTTATAAAAAATGTGGATATGTTTTAAGGGATTTTTGTGAGTTATCAGTCCCCTTTTTACTGTTTACATATATTTTTTGAGGGGTGAGAACATTGCGTGTTTTCACATAATGCATTTGACAGGATATGTTTACAAATTGGTTTACATACTTATATGCATAGCTTGCTATGGGATATACATTATTTGACTCATTTTGGTCACTATGTCATACTTTTTCATTTGAATAATTTCCGGATTAGCTTAGGCTGATTGAACTGATAGCAATAACTATTACTGCCCGGAGTGTTTCTTGGAGGTGACACCGGTAAGGGAGTACATATTTTTACATTCTGCCCGGTGTCTTGAGGAGGGGACACCGGTAACGGAGTAGAATATACGCATTATTTGTATCCCTGCCCAATTTAAGGTACATACAAGTCTACGTCACAGCGTTATGAACGTATAATCACTTGGAGGGTGAGCGCGAATGTTATGAAATAGATCTATTCGGGTGTGGATCCCTGTTCGGGTGATTAGCGATCACTTGGTAAACGAACATTATAGCGTGATGTCCACGCGAATGATATAAAATAGATCTATTCGGGATTGACCACCTCCGTTCGGGTGACTAGCTATCAACGGGAACGAACGGTTAAAACATGTCGAATTATATCGTTGGACCTATCGGCCTCCCCAACATGGCACTCAAATTTAAAAGTGCGGGCACGGAAATTTGATATAGTGCGGGAAATGTCACGGAATTTATATAGTGACTACAATTAGTCATAAAATGTGTTATGCAATTCTTATAAATCTTTGGGATAAGATTAGGTACTTTTGAATGGCATAAAATGTGTTATGCATTCTATATAAATCTTTGGGATAAAGATTGGTACTTTTGATTGACATATATGTGTTATGGCATTTCTTTATAAATCTTTTTGGGATAACATTTGGAACTTATGGTGACATAAAATGTGATGTGCATTTCTTTATAAATTTTGGGATTTTTACATGGAACTGTGAAGATACAGTGGATTAACATTCATATTATAAAACTAATCTATGAACTCACCAACTTTAATGTTGACACTTTTAAGCATGTTTTTCTCAGGTGAATTAGATGCTTGGACTATTTGATGTGCATTGGAGTCTTTACATTCAAGCTTTTCATTGTGATGCAAATTATGGGACAAATGTATTATTAAATTCAGATTTTTGATTAAATCAACAATGTTATTTTTCAAACAACACCTAGAGGTCGTTCTCTTGTATCTATTGCTGTGTATTACGAAGTAACACCCCATTTGGTATTCAGCTGCGTTGTATGTGATTTTTGGGGGTGTTACACTATCAAATCCATACAAAATTTTCTACAATCCATACACTTCTATATACATCTATTCTAAGATATACTAAGGCATTTTTCAAGCATTAGAACACCATTTCTAAGTATTTCTCATGTAAAAGTGAATTAAGGTTCTATTAAGAGAGCTAGGGTTTCTAAAGTGCAAGCTTGGTTTTTTGTGGCTATACAATGGTTTAGATACGAAGCAAATCATCATCATCATACCTCCTAAGTTCTAGTCCACTTGAACTCTTTATATTCTTGTAACTTTCATTATTATGCATATGATCATTCTATTTAGCTTATATCACCATTTAGGTTTTAATCATGAAAATAAAGTTTTCACTTGAAATGACCACATGGATTACTTTTATATATGTTATGTTATTACTTACATCATGTTAAAAAGGATGAGAAAATGTTGTATCATATTGTTTTGGTGTAAACATGATTATGGATTAATTAGGGTTTTCATAGTTTCATAATATGTTTCAACTTAAAGAAATACATAAGACATGTTAATATTGATTATGGACTTTTAATCATGTTAATAGAACACTAAAATAAGGTCATATGGAAAGAAATACACTTGTACCCATTTGGTTATGTATAAAAATGATTATTGACAAAACTAGTAAATTAGAGATTTCTTAAGTAAAGTTATAATTTTAAGTATTATCATGGATTAGTTAACCTTGGTAACTTGGACACATAAGGACTATTATGGACAAGTAAGTGATAATATAAGGATGATATATAATATACAAGATATATGAGACTTGTGGTAAAATACAAAAGTGGTAAAGTATAAAGAAAAGATCAAAAATGGACTTAACAAACAAGCATAAACATTCTGTCCCAAATTCGAATTTTTACATACTCATTTTATATTTTTATAAGATAATACATTTCACGACGATTCCGAAAAAGTAAGAAACTTGTTAAACGGATTAATAACGAAAAAGTTACGTTAAAAACAAGTTATACGTTAATAAACGAAGTCGTAAATAAATTTTTATAAAAACATTTTTATAAAAATTTCAAACAGCAAGGGTTAGTATTTTTAATAAATAATACATATTTTTAGGATTCCAAAATGATAAGAATCGTAATTTTTCAATTAATAACGAACGAGTTATGAATTTCGCGAGTTTACGACAATTAATACTTTTATAAAACTATTTTTATAAAAGTTACTATTCATGACAGAAAGTTATATTTTTGTAAACCTCATAAAAATATAGAACTTTCAAATACGAGAACGTCCTCGAAAGAATCGTTAAAAACGGAGCTATAACGAATAAAATACGACATTTACGGGTTTTACGACGACGAATACGATTTTTATAAAGCTCACGTCTGATGTGAACAGTAAAAGTTACTGTTCACCAGTAGGTCCGAAATTCAAAAATGTCAATTTATGATAACTCGTCTTGATACGAAAAGATGGGCATAAGAAACGCGAGAATCGGGTTTAAAACGCGAAAGTTACGCCAGTTTTACTAAACGGTAATTATAAACGTTTTAACTTATTAAACACAATTTTTCCAAAACCATTAGTTGGTGATTGAGCTATATAGAATATTATGTGGTTATCAAAGTACTATATTACTAGGGAGTTTCATAATGAGGCCTCTTCGGATGGCGTTTCGACGAGTTGTTGGATTTACGATTTAAAGTGTCCTAACTCCTCGAACGTCATGTCATGACCTCTTTAATTATGATAGCCCGAACGATAGTACGATGTAACAACTATAGAATTACATTCAATGTTATCAATTAAAGTACTCGGTACTTATACGACCTATGATAATTTAGGTTGCATTCGATCTTTTACGTGACGCATTATCTGCGATATTTGGATTATCAGAACTCAAGGTGAGTTCATAGCCCCACGTTTTACATGCTTTGTTTTATAAAGTTTTGGGGTGAGAACATGCTTGTTACAAATGAATTATATGTTGATAACAAATTGTTTACATACTTTTTATATATCTCCGATGAGATAACTACTTGGTTACTTTTTGGACGTAAGCACATACTTGACTTTCACTCGAATAATCCTACGGATTAGCTTAGGTTTCATGATGTAAATCACTTGGAGGTGAGCAGCGATGTTATTAATAGATCTATTGGGGATGACAACCCCCGTTCGGTGATTAGCTCTCACTAGTTCGAGTTCGAACTACACGATACGTTATATCTGTCGGATTGGACTGGATTGGTGTCTACATGGCCAACACTGAATACTAATGATTTTTACCGTGCCTGATAAAGTGGCCTTACTTATAAGTCTACCGTCGCAGTTCCTTGAACTTAGAGTAATCGTAATCATTTTCTTTACATACTTGAACTTTTGGGATATTCTGCTCATTATAATATTCTACTTGAAATATTTTGGGATATTTGCTCATTACAATATTCACTTGAAAAACATTTTAAATATTGGCTCATTAACCAATATACACTTGAAACATTTTTGAATATTGTGCTCATTACAATATACCCTTGAAACATTTTAGGATTTTATATAAGGAAACCTATATATGTAGGTTTATGCGTTGCAAGTCTTGTATGGGCGAAACTTGTAACATAGTAAACCTATATATTATTAGTTTTGGGATTACATTCATACTTACCAAAAAACTATGAACTCACCAACTTTATGGTTGACCTTTTAAGCATGTTTTTCTCTGCGTGAAATGAGGCATTGGCCTATTGGGAAAATGGGAGTCCAAACTTCAAGGAATTTACTTTTCAAACGACACTTAGAGGTCGTTCTCTCATGACTTGTGCAATGGTATTATGAAGTAACGCTCCCGGAAACACATTCCGCTGCGACCCAATTTTGGGGGTGTTACATAATGCACAAAGAATTTTTCTTGTCAAGGGGGTTAAGTTTAAAACGAACCAAACTTTTGTGCAAATACTAGTGGTGCCTAAGTTACGACAAATATAAGAGTAGCGATTATTTCGACAATAAGACATGTAAAACCTAAGAAATAATCCAAGTACTCCTTGATTTAATTTTGCTCAATCAAGATTGTTGAAAAAATATATATTAGATTATATACTTTTGACAACAAGTAAGAGAACATTATGCATATGTGAAAAATGTTTTTAGCATATCTCAACAATATATGAAAATTGATTTTCATGTGCTCCTAGTTGTGAGAAAGACTTTTTAGAAAATAATAGATTGGGACTATTGTATATATGTATAATGAGATATGCATTTAGATATGAAGCATTTAAAAGTTTGCTTATGACTTTCTCAATCTTGTGTTTTTGTGTTAAAAAGAAACTAGACACATAAAAGAAAAAATATAGTCAGGTGGGTGGTCCCCTTAAAGTCTGGGTGGTCCCCTTAAAATTAAGGGGGCCGCCCTTTATGAATTAAGGGGGCCGCCACCTGTTGAGAAAATTTTTCTCAGATTTTTGACAAACAATTTATTGATGATTATCATTTCTTTATTATGCCAAAAACTTAATCAATTTGTTCCATCATTCCTAGACCTAGACGTAAGTAGTTAAATGGCTCACGTTTAAGTGGTTTAGTTAGAATATCGGCTATGTTGTCTTCCGATGAGACCTTTTCTATAGAGATATTCCCTTTTTGAATATTATCGCGAAGAAAGTGATGGCGAATCTCAATGTGTTTTGTTCGTGAGTGTTGAACGGGATTCTTACTTAAGTCTATAGCCCCTTTGTTATCACACATTATTGGAATGTCGTCTAACCTAACGCCATAGTCTACGAGAGCTTGTTTCATCCATAGGGCTTGTTGACATGCCTTTCCGGCGCTTACATATTCCGCTTCGGTTGTGGAGATGGCAAGAGCGGTGCTTCTTCGATAAAACAGATGTTAGGCAACATCCCATAAACGTGCAAACACCACTAGTGCTCTTGCGATCTATGTAATCTCCCGCATGATCCGAATCCGCATACACTATTGTTTCTATGCCGGATCCCTTAGGATACCATAATCCTAAATGCGTAGTGCCTTTAATGTATCAGAAGATACGTTTAACCGCTTCTAGGTGAGAGGTTTTGGGATCCTCTTGAAAGCGTGCACAAAGGCAAACACTAAACATGATATCGGGTCTACTTGCCGTTAAGTATAATAAACTACCTATCATGCCTCTATATTTGGTATTATCTACGGACTCACCTTCTTCGTCTCTCGTGAGTTTGGTTTCTGTAGACATAGGGGTTTTCATTGGCTTAGAGTCTTCTAGTCCAAATTTCTTAAGCATTTCCTTAATATATTTTGATTGATTAAAAAATATTCCATCATCTAATTGTTTTATTTGTAATCCTAAGAAGAAATTTAGTTCCCCCATCATACTCATTTCAAACTCATCATGCATGATCTTGGCAAAGTCATCACACATTTCTTGACAAGTTGATCTGAATATAATGTCATCAACATATATTTGGACAATAATGAGGTTGGAGTCTTTCTTTTTTGGTGTAACTTAAAGTCTAGAGCGCAAGCATAAGCTAAAAGTATTCTTATGGACTCTAGTCTAGCTACGGGTGCATATGTTTCATCATAATCAATTCCTTCTTGTTGATTATAACCTTGGGCGACTAACCTAGCTTTGTTTCTAGTTACGACGCCATTTTCATCGAGTTTATTTCTATATACCCATTTTGTTCCTATAATGGTCATATCCATGGGATTTTGGACTAGTTCCCAAACATCATTTGTTTTAAATTGGTTTAGTTCCTCTTGCATGGCCATTATCCAATTTTCATCTTTTAATGCCTCATTTATATTTTTAGGTTCTATTGTTGAAATAAAGAAAAAGAAATTGCTTTTGTCTTGAGCTTGCGACCTAAGAGTTCTTTGATTTAGATTACCAATAACGTTTTCTAGGGGATGAGTGGATATTGTGGAGGATGAGAGATTGGAATGGAGTAAAGACTTCAACAAGGCGATGTTGATAGACGTAGTTGAGGCGAGCGTCGAGGTGGAAGGGAGTTTGTTTCATCCATAGTGGTTTAAGACTTTTCCGATGCAAAACTAATCCTACTTCTATGTTAATTATTATCCACTAACTCATTTTTCTTCGTCTACGTGAGTTCGTGGCCATAGAAGATTTTTATTTTATAGTGGTTCGTAGATAATCCATGTGAAAGAATAGTTCCTAATAAACAAATTCTTTTAAAAACTAGAAAGCCAACAAATGGAATTTCTAGTGACTACCATATTTCCTATCTATCACTAATACTAGTTATCCTATACCAATCTATAATCTTTCGTAACTGGAGAGTGAGACGTACTGAAGCTTCAAGAGAAATTCTTTAAAATCTTCAAGGTAGCAAGCTTTAAGGATGAGGATTTATGGAAATCCTATATGAGTTCTTCAATTTGTTTGACGAAAGCCAAAGGATGCTTGTAGATGATTAACATCAATAGAATGATGATTTAGCAATTTGGTCATCATCGTTTCATGGGTCGAAGTCATTGTTTCACGAAACATGTTTTGCATTGATTCGAACACATGCACGGTGAACTCTTCACATGAGTAATGCTTGGTTGGTGTGATGATTCCACATTGGTGATTAGTATTAGAGTTAATTTGTTTACTTTTGTTCTCCTAGGTTGAGGTGTTTTGGAACAGGATAAAAGTTTCTTTACTTCTCGGAGGAGGCGTTTTGACCTCTTGTGGGTTTAGTAAATCTGACTCTGGGTTTTAAAGAAGGTTTGTAAAAACGTTTTACCTCATCATCACTTGACAATAGAATTGTTAGTATTGTTTATAAGTATAAATTTTGGTTTTGAGTTTGGGTTTAATTCTATCAATTTTTTATTCTACTCGACTTCTTGAGCTCTTACAAAATTTACTTGTTTGGTTTCGCTAGGTGACCCTTTAGTAAAATTAAATCCTAAATCGGACTTATCTCCAGAAGGTTTTTGAGAACTTATTATTTTCTTAAGTGAGTGACTACTATCATTTTAAAAAAATTGTTTTAGCCTTGTTATTTCTTTTCTACAGCTTCTCATTTTCAACTTAGGTCTTGACATAATTTGTGGCTTCTTTTTTACTTCTTACCTTTTTCTAACTTAGATATTAATCTTTTAATTCTAGAACTTCATTCTCTAATTCTATTTTAGCTTGTTTTTGAGTTTTATTTTAAAAGTCATTATTTTGCTTGTCTACTATATTCACTATCTAAGTCATTTTCGTCTAATGATGATTGGTTATCACTAAAGTATTCGGTTTCAGAAAGTACCTCATTAGAAGCTTTAGCCATAAGGCACTTTTCGTCCTTTGTCTTCTCCTCTTCATCTTCGTCGCTATCACTCCAAGATCCTCCAATAAATGCTCTTTGATCGTTGTTCTTTGGCGGCTTTGAACATTCTCCAATGAGGTGATTTGGATCACCACATCTAAAACATTTTCTTTCACTTTTACCATAACCATCATTTCTACTTCTTTGGAATGTTTTTCTATCGCCTCGTGGTTGTCTTACAAATCTTCCTCGTCTCTTGAAGAATTTCTTGAATTCCTTTACGGCCATAGCATACTCTTCGTCTTCACTATCGGAGCTTGAGCTATCTTCATCACTTACTTCCTTTTTCACCTTTAATGCAAGAGATCTACTTTGTTCTTTCTTGCCTTTGACCATTTCGAAATCTTTCTTTATTACTTCTTCATAAACTTTCAAGTTTCCAATTAGTTCGTCAAGAGGTAAGGTTGTTAGATTCTTTGATTCTTCAATCGCCGTGACTTTCGCGCGCCATTTTAGATGTAATGCCCTAAGAAATTTCCTAACACAATTCTTGCTAGAAAAACCTTCATCAAGTGCTTTTAGACTAGTAATAATAGTGTTAAATTTAGCAAATGCATTATCTATTGACTCCTCTTCTGGAATCATAAATTGTTCATATTGTTGAACAAGAAGATCTATTTTGTTAGCTTTGACTTGATTATTACCTTGATGAGTGATTAATAAAGTATCCCAGGCAATACTTCACAACAAGGATGATTAAGAGATTTACTATGGCTGATGATCTCAAAGAAAGCTCAAAGATCATACAAATCAAAGGAACTATGCTCAAATATCACTACTTGCCATACAAAGATAGTACTTAAAGAATGAAAGACTACGAGCCAGAGTCAATGATCAACTCATAGAATGCTAGAATTCAAATTGTAATTTCTTGGGTAACTTCCCTTAGGGGTAGAATGTTAGGTTTAAGAAAAAGACTCAGTCACCCCATGTATTTTCATGTTTAGCATAGCTCGTAGTTTTGTTAGTAATAGTATGATTTATGGTGTTGGGCCGGGTCTTTACCCGCTGTAAGCCCACACCAAAGCCCGTTTCATGGGCATTGTGTAAGAACTATTTAAACCCTCTCCACACATGGAGAGGGTGTTGGAAAAATCATTTGACACACACATCATAGTGTATTTTTCTCTAGTTCTCTCCTAACCATCTCTCTCTCTCTCTCTAACTTTCTCTCTCTAGTTTATATTGTGTGAAATCAAGATCCTACAGATAGTATGAAAAAATAACGTAAGACAAGAGATAAGAGTAAGAACAATCAAACCACAATGCGAGGATTTATAGTGGTTCGGTAATGAAGCACCTCTTCGCCCTACTCCACTCCTCGAGCACCTAACTCAAGAGTTTTCTTCACTATGTCAACAAGCTCCCTTATGGCGGAGAAAACCTTACATAACTTTAGCTTATCTTGATTTCTGACACTAAGCTAGATGTCGAGTTCTAATCTTAGCTAGAACCAATCTACCATAACTTCACAACTTCACTACACAACTTGATTTCATGACTTGATCACGACTACACAACTTCTTCACACCTTAGTTTTTTTCACACCACTACTTTACTAAACCACTACTATAATCATACCTAACTAACACTATTAGGAACTATCACCAAGATCTAACTATACTTACAACAATCACCAAGATCTAATAACTATACAACTTTAAAAAATTTACAAATGATTTACAAGTTATGATATGGATACAATAAGATTGCAACAATACACAAAGGTGTAATACTTCTTCACTTGATGATGGAAGTATTCTTCTCTTGCACTTGAGGAATTGAGCTTGGATCACTTGGAAACAAAGCTTTATGATTAAATGATCAAAGGATTTTAATGAGATGTGTGGGCTGTTTTAGAACAGAAAGAATGAGTGCAAAAGGTAAGAAAATAGTGGAGAATAGTCCAGTATTTATTGGACAAACTAGAGGAGCGTTAGTCTATGGGCGGTCCCCTTAAATAGGTGGGCGGTCCCCTTAAAATTAAGGGGGCCGCCCTTGTATTTAAGGGGGCCGCCCTAGACTGGGCGCTCCCCATTTTGTCCTTTTATGTAGGGAGAATTTTCTAGAACTTTCTAGCTGTTTTAGGTCCGAAAATTTGAATTTCAAAATGTTTATTTTGAATAAAACATTTCTTTTAATTGTAGAAAATGTTTTGTAATGTTTATAAAAATATTTACAACATTTTATAAAAGTGTGAGGTTGAATAAAAATTTCCTTTGATCATAAAATGCATTAAGCATTTATTTATTCATACCTTGAAGTGATATAATTTTCGAAATGAAAATTTACTACTAATTACTTGTTTACGTTTAATTTTACATTGAACGTTTTTATATTTTGTGATTATCAAAACGTAAAGATGTGAAAAATATTAATAATGTTTTTAGGCATTATTTCTATCAACACAGGTTTCAACGGACTTTCTAATAGGAATCCACTTAAGACCAACCTGAGTAAAGATTCTACCCGTTGGTTTCCATGTAAGACCAGATCTAGGAGGCGTTGTTTTCAGATACACAGCGGAAGACTTATTTGGAGAAAACTTTTGTCCTATGGGGATCTGTCTGTCATGTTTCTTAGAATCACTTTTCTTTTCTACGGGCATATATCTCTTTGTTGTCTTATGGGATTGTGCATCCTTTTTCTGTGCAGAGGCACGAGAATGTACCTTTGAGAGGTATTTTAAGATGCACTCATCGTGATTTGCACTGTAAATGCACTTTTTGCATGTAGGACATGCCAAGTCTTTTGACTTCAAGAAAGGCTTTTGATTCCTAGGTGGTTCTGCTATGTTAACAGTTCTATTCGATACACGACTACTCATGGATGGTGGCCAATTCCTAGGTTGTTGATTAAAGTTCCTAGGTTTTGGTTTGTTACCATTAGCAGTGTTTGGTAATCTAGCAGATTGTTGCACACTAGGTTTGATATTCAAGGCTTTGTCTTTCTGAAGTTGTGCCTTTTTCTTAGCTTCCTCTAGGTAGTAGTTATGAACCATGTCATTTGAGCCTACAGATTTCCTTGGTGTAGGAAATGACACATGCTTTGGGCTATTCCTAGAAGGGACAGGTGCATTCACATCATAAGTCTTAGCAAAAGATGATTTCCTAACTTGAAGCCAAGAATGTGGAGTGATTGGTTTTGTCAAATCATGCGACATACCAACTTGGGAGGGAAACCGATGTCTTGGCAATTGGGATCGTTTAAATTTATACGCAGTTGGTTGTTTTACCACTGGTTGATTTCTGATTGGTTGCAAAGGCGGTTTCCCTAATATTGATTGTTTTTCAAAATTAGTATCCACACTCTTACCTTTCATCTTCTTAATGATTTTCTTTAACTCACTTATAGCAATGTTCTTGTCTTGCAATTGAGCTTTCAAATCTTGTATTTCAAAATATTGTTCACGTTCTTTTTGAAAAACATTTGATGCTGTTTCTTTGCAAACTTTGTCATTTTTCATTTATTCTTGACATTGTTGTAAAGCAAGTTCAAGAGAAATCAAGTGATTTTCAAGTTTAGCAAAACTTCTTAAAAGCTTATTATAAACTTTTTACTAAGAGTTTTAGTTTGTTTAGAAAGCTTTTCTGCAAGACATTTACATTCTTTGATTTTATGTTGATATAGGCATTGCAATTGAGTGTGAGCATCTATATCAGATAAAAAATGCAAATAAGAACACATAACAACATTAGACACACATTCTTGCAAAAGTTATCATACATGTTTGAAAATTCTGCTTTATTAGATTCAAGTTCGTCAATTTCTTTTTTAAGGGATTCAACGTACTTTAAATTAGCATGCATTTCTTGCTTAAGTTCATGAAAAAATGTGAAACTATCACTCTGTGTCTTTAGGGCAAGAGGCATCAAACATGTCTTAATTAGGATTTCTATATCATGAGCAGTTGGTGCACGAAAATGATCATGAGAATGCTTTTCTCAAGCTTGATCGACAAGTTCTTTAAAATGATTTATGTCATTCGTCATTACATTATATGCTTGTCAACTTTTACTTATTGATTTGGAGACAGGTAAGAAACCGATGTTTTAGAATATTTTTGGTTTAGATTTCACAAAAGATTTTCTCCATATTTTCTTTCTTACTTCATTTGCATGTGACAACTGTTCATGATATTCCTGTGTCGCTAGTTTGAAAATTTCATAAAGACTATTTAGCTTTGTGTAGTTATAAGGTATCACTTTGTCTTTATTCAATTTTGATCGACTCTCTTTTTTAAGAGTCAGGGTCTCTTTCCTATCGGGGACGAGTCTGTTTGCAGGATCAAATTTGTCATATGGGATCTCATACAAACATTGTTTTTTAAATTGAGCCTTTTTGAGGTACATTGGATTTGCAAAGGTTGGTCTACCATTTAATGTTGGGCCTTTTGGAGCTAACATATGAATGGTTTGAATTGATTGATTCCTTTTGTAAACAATTTCATTCAAAAACTTTAATTGCTTTTTTATTAAAATCATTTTGTCAATGTCTTTTTCTTCCTTAAGTTTCAAATCCGTTATTACCTTTGTTTTCTCTTTAACAAGACCTTCGTAATGTGACTTTGTTAAAAGACTATGTTTGACTAATTCATCATATTTCTCTTTGACAACTGAAATTTTATAGGCTTTAAGTTTTAAACCTTCTTTTATGTTAATTTTTTTTAGCTAATAGTCCTAGAGTTTCATTTAACTTATGTTCAAGTTTGTCATAGTCAACTGTACGATCATTTAAGGTCTTGTACGTCTCAAGCTCAGTCTTTTTATTTTGAAGTGCAATTAGACAAGTATCCCAAATACTATTAGACTCCCTAAAGTTCTACTAGTATCCGCATGAGTAGATTTGCACTCTTTCAATTCATGAGCAAGTGATGTGTTTGCTTTCTTTAATTGCTTTTGAATCTTTTTATTTTCATTAACATCAAGTATTAAGTTTGCAATTAAATTAGCAAGCACAACACGCTCATCATCATATTCTATAGCCTTTTGGTCAGTCTGAATATCATTATCACACATATCCGATGAATCAGGAATGACATTACTATAAACCTTTTCCACTACACATGTGTTACTAATGGATTCAAGTTGCTCAGAATGCTGTCTCTCATTGGCAAACACATTATATTCAGGATCGTATTGTACCTGTTCCAATGGCTCAGTATTAGTTCCTGAGTCTGCAGTAGGAACCTCCTGGATCTTAGCCATAAAGCTATAATGTGCTTCCAATTCTTGTTCATCAATCTCTTCATCCGTGTCTGCTAGCCAATCAGATTTCTCTGATTGTAATGGAACACCTTTCTCAGCTTGTTTGCACAGCAACATCTTTTCCTTGTGATACGTGAAGTCTTTCACCCTTTTTGGTTTTCTGCATTCCTTAGCAAAATGGTCAAATTCCTTATAATTGAAACACTATATCCTAGTTTGCTGCACTACCTGACTGCATACAGTCTCCCTAGCCCCAACAATAGTCACTGTCCTCTGATTCCCAAACTGCCCAGTCTGATTGTCGTTCACATATCGTGGAGAAGTATCCACATTCTTGTTTTTGGAGTTTAAAGAGGTTCTGAGGTTGTTGTTGGTAGGTTTGTAGATCTTTTTGAAGTACTTTGCAATGAGTGCCAAGTTTTTCTGCATATCCTTATCTCTCTGAGCTTGTTCTGGATCACTGCCTTCTTCAAAAGCTGACTCAGATGGAGGTGTGATTGGTTTGGCTATCTCATTGGCTTTAAATTTGGTAGATGCATTAGATCTGGTGGAAGATGATTGGATGTTGGTGCATATGGTTTGTGAGATTTTTATGCTTGAAAATAAGGATCTGGATATGGTGAAGCAGCAGCAACAAGTGCTAATGGATTAGCATTCTTGGCTATTTTCTCAGCACGGATTTCATTAACTTCCTTTTGATACTATTTTAGAACGTCAAAGAGCTTGTGATATGAGACTGTATCAAAGTCATGTTGTTGTTTGACAATTGTCACAAACCTTGACCATTCTGGTTGAAGTTGTTGAAGAAACTGAACATTGAAATGCATCGTAGCAACTGTTAAGTTGTTTCTTGTCATTTCATTCATCATCTTGTAAAATCTGGAGTAGTATAACTCCATGGACTCTCCATCATGAGAAGTGAATTTTCCAAACTCCCAAAACAAATTAGTTTTGACATCTTGAATGTTGAGAGATTCACATTGTTGCAGCCTTTCAATAGCTATCCATATTTCATGAGCTGTCTTGCAAGCATCAACAGTTTAGTAGATTTCAGCCCCAATTCCAGTCTGTTAGCCTTAATTATATTAAGTCAAACAAGAATGTTATCGGTCTTACAAAGTTAAACTAGGTCTTGTATTGTAATAGGCTAGTCGGGTTCAACGGGCTTGGTTTGTAATCTAATATTGTCCGTGTTTCGGGCTCAAAGCCCAAGATATGCCAAGCCCGGCCCATGTAGAAAGCCCATACGCCTACTAGTTGGCATTGGGTATAAAAGGACCCTCTCCACACATGGAGAGGGTGTTGGTTACCATTTCATTCACTTGTGTGTGTGTGTGTAATCATCCACCTCTCTAGTTTCTCTCTAATAAATCTTCCAACTTTTCTTTCTATCTTTCTAGCTTTTTGCTTATTGGTATAGCTTATGTTGTGAAATGGATTAAGCTTTTGGGATAACATTTGGTATCACTCGCCACGGGTGGGTTTAGTGTTTCGTTGTGGTATTTTAAGCTTATTGGTCACGGCTTATAAATGGATTATTGAGAATCGGCTTATTCGGGTTAAAAAAAAATTTCTTTCCTTCTCGTTTCAAAACCAAAAATAGCATTATTATAACTTGTTTAAATTTCATTTGGGCTTTATACTAGTGTTATTTAGGGCCTATCAACAGTATTTTATTTTTTTCACTTCTTGTGTATAAGTTGATACTTCACGTGGCCTATTTTCTATCCTAGTATTAATTTTTTTTCCTGTGCTGGTGGGGTTTGACACAGATTTTTTTTCTTTTCAACGCTTTAATTATAGTTTTTTTTATAATACAAAGGTTAACACTTCTTTATCTCTTTCAAAACTGACGACGAGTAAGTTTTTTGTTGGTTCGGTTGAAGACAAAAGGAGAAGGACATAGTACACCGAACTAGTCATTCTTGTATGAACCGAACGAGTCATCTTTTAGGAGGAACCGAACTAGTTTCCTCATCAAGAACCGAACGAGTTCAAGACTCATCAACCGAACAAGTCACTTGACTAGCAAGAAGCCAACCGCCGAACGAGTTACAATTCAAAGAGGAGCGAACGAGTAAAATACTTGTACACCGAACGAGTGAAATTTTCAAGGAGCCAAACGAGTCTCACATCAATAACAATCGAACTAGTTTTTTTTATATAAGCACCGAACGAGTATCCCTCAAGTAGAACCGATCGAGACGTTTTCAAATAACCGAACTAGTTAATCAATTCATGGAACCGATCGAGTAAAAGTCCCTTTGCAATCGAACTAGTTTCTTCATGTTTTTAAAGTTATTTTTTGTTTTTCGGTTCGAGTGACGTTCAAGTACGGGACATATAATCTATACCATCGTGTTCGTGACATCGTTTCGATCAACGTGGTATATTCGGTTTTCACCGACGATAACCGTATGACTCAGCGAGATCAAATTCATATTCGGTGTATTTTGTTATAATCTCAAACGAAAAAGACGATTTCATTCAGGAGGGAAAAACGTTTTTATTAGGACGTAACTTTATCGTTTTAAGTCTGTTTCTTACGTTTCTTATGTCCACCGCTTTCGTATTAAGGCGAGTTATCAAAATATTACATTTTCATATTTTAAGTCCTCTAGTGAACAGTACTTTTTACTGGTCATATACTTTTATAAAATTAATCGTCGTAAACTCGTAAATGTCGTATCTTATTCGTTTTAACTCCGTTTTAGTGATTCTTTCGAGCACGTCTTTGTAATTAAAAGTTTTATCTAATTAATGTATTTTTAAAAATGTATCTGATATGAATAGTGATTTTACTATTCATACTTTATAAAATTGTTTTTATAAACTTTAATTATCGTAAACGCGAAAAAATCCATAACTCCTTCGCTATTGATCAAAAAATTATGATTCTTATTGTTTGGAATTCTATAAATAAGATGTCTATCTAAGAACAAAATTATCTATTCATTATATCACGAAGTGTTTGTAATAGTTTTTATAAAATTTCTTTTATAAACGCGTTTATTATCGTATAACTTGTAAATTACGTATCTCCTTCGTTATAAGTCTGTTTTTTGAGTTTCTTACTTTTTTGGAATCCTCATGACATGTAGTATTTTATAAAAATATAAAATAAATACTTTTATTTTCGAATTAAAACAGAATCTTTTGAAGTTTTTACTAAAATATGTTTAAAACTAGTTTTTATAACTTTTTAGTTTAACCACTTTGTTACAAGTCCATAATAACAACTTATATCACATGTATTACATCCTTAGGGTCCCTAGTCCATGATTTGTCCATATATTGTCTAAGAATCACAAGATCCTTATGTCTTACATTTCTTTTTGTTCATGAACTTTTATAAATACACTTTTTTGGTAACTTGGTTATTATACACTTTTTTATACATAAATACCACTCTTTTACGTTATTATACTTCCTTTATAACTGATATTTAATCCATATAACTATGTAAATGTTTACCAAATCATAAACAAAGTGTAAAAATCCATTTTTACTAGTAATTTAGTTCCTTAGATGTGACTAACTATACAACAACATTAACATATGATAAATCGACTAAATACTAATAGATTAATGTTTTTAGAATAACCTTATATGATCTTTGGTGATGATAAATATGTTCTAAAACCCTTGTTTTAGCAAACAAAACCCTAGCTTCTAATTCAAAAGAACTAATCATGTAAACCCTAATCTTTGACATTCTTGCTTTAACACTTGTAAACTCCAAACCAAACCTTCTAACACCTTAGGATATCTTAGATATGTTGTAGGATTACTTGTAAATGTTGTAGATAAAATTTGTATGGTTTATTTAGGGTTTTGAATGTGAGTCGTGGCACATTTTTTTTTTTTTTTTTTTTTTTTTTTTTTTTTTATTGCTAGGAGCAAAATGAATGAGAGAATGGAGAGAGTTTTTACACTAAGTATAAATGAAGATGTGTATGTTCTTAATCTTAGTTGTTCTCAGCTTATTTACCATGAAGACTAGTCAAATACATAAGGAGGGTCTTAAGGAAGTCTTTGGTCCATTTCACTATTAGGGCTAGTAAGATGGAGCTCTTGGTTCCCTAAGTTGGATATCATCCCATGAATTCAAGGAAGAGTGTTTAAACTAGAAATATCTTTGTATTTTCATCACCATATCCGGCCATATATACATACATATAATGAAATTTTGTAATTTTTGTGTATTGGGTACAATTCAGGGTATTTGTGAGTGCTAGAAACGTTTTGGTGGTTTCGGGATGCCTAACGTATTTTTATCGTGAAACGTAAACACTGTACGTAACCAATCAAAAATAAAATGTTGCAATTTTTAATAATTATACATCTAAATAAATATCTAACACTTTTCTGATGTAAACATTTAAATTGTTTGATGTACGTTTACATTTAACGGTAATTTTTAGCTTACGCGAATTAAACTTAAAGATTTCAATTTAAAACAACATGACGTACAATACTGAAAAATAAAATTGTGAATTTATGACGTCGTACAATGACCCTAAATAGGGGTGTTTAGTCTTCCCCGGTTAAAATGAGCCTTGTCTCAAGGCTTAAGATTGCTGGGCACTTAACGTCGGTGCCGGTCTTTGTGAAGAGGTGTGGTATTTCTTCCGGAATTGGTCTTCACATTCCCATGTAAACTCAGGACCACTCCTAGAGATCCATTTAACCTTGATGATTGTAATGCGGCTTTGTTTTAATCATTTAACCTAACGATACATGATCTCTACTGGTTCCTCAACAAAATGAAGCTTGTCATTAATATGGAGTCCATCTAACAGAATGGCTAATTGTTCATTGGCATAGCACTTCTTCAATTTGGATACATCAAACGTATTATGAACCCTGCTCAGCTCTTGAGGAATCTCAAGCTTATAAGCAATGGATCCAACCTTTTCTAACACTTTGAAAGGTACAACATATATGGGGTTTAGCTTCCCTCGTTTTCCAAAACGTACTACTCCTTTCTAAGGAAAAACCTTAAGCATAACACTTTGAAAGGTACAACATATATGGGCTTACGCTTTAAATCGGCATAACTCTTTTATCGATCACGTGCGGCTTAAATTCTTTTCTTGTTTCTGAATGATTTTCTCAGTCGTCTCTTGAACTATTTCTGGACCAGTGAGTTAAACTTCTCCAACCTCAGCCCAACAAACAGGTGAACGACACTTTCGACATGATAATTGTGGTTCAAAACAGATATACAAGCTTAATGCTAGCGTGATAAACTATTGTTATATGAACTCGACTATTGGCAAATCGGTTAAACCCTATCCTTTCCCAAAGTCAGTTACATAAGCAGCTTCATTCCTCAAGAGTTGAATAGTCTCTCACTTTTCCCGTCAGTTTGGGATGATACACAGTGCTCATATCGAAATTCGTACCCAAGGCCTTCTGAAGTGACCTCCAGAAATTTGATGCAAACCTAGGGGCGCGATAAAAAATGATTGAGACGGGTATCACATGCCTTGTGACTACCTACTTCAGGTACATTCTTGCCAATTTTCATGGGGATCGGTTCCCTCATTGGTACGCAATTAAGACTTAGTGAGTCGGTCGACAATACACCCAAAATGGTGTCGTAAGCCTTGTGAGGCTTGGAAGCTTCGGTGACAAAATCATGTAATACTTGTCCCAATTTCCTATTGAGTATATCGGGTTGCACCAACAAACCCGATGCCTTTGGTGTTCAGCTTTGGACCTTAGCAATGTCAGGACACTTGCCTAACATAGGTGACAATGTCGGCTTTTCATTTTGGGCCTCCAATATTGATATTCTTGTCTTGGTACATCTTGTCAGAAACCCAGATAGATAAATGTAATTTTGACTTGTGGGATCGAGCAATGATCACAGTCTAAAATCCATAACAGGGTAACCAACTCCAGCCATTTAAGATAGGAGTCTCCATCAGGCGGGGTTTAAATTTTGCCGTTCTAAGTTTCTCTGGATCCTTTGAATTTTCAATCAACATACCTCCAACATCTTTGTTCTTGATGTTCTCTGGTTTCTGTGCTTCAGTCTGAGCATTCAAAATTTATTTGGGGAGATTCAAACCAATAGTCATGACTAAGGCTCGAACCCGTAATGGCTTATTCCGTTCTTTACGGCTTAAGGCATCGGCCACTACGTTTGCTTTCCCCGGGTGGTAACGAATCTCACAATCATAATCGCTGAGCAACTCTAACCAATGACGTTGTCTCATGTTCAACTCCTTTTGATCAAGAATGTGTTGTAAACTCTTGTGATCTGTGAACACCATACACTTGGTTCCATACAGATAGTGTCTCTAGATTTTTAAAGCAAACACCACTGCACCAAGTTCCAAATCATGAGTCGTATAGTTCTTCTCATGAATCTTCAATTGGTGTGATGCATAAGCAATCACCTTCTCTCTTTGCATCAACACAGCGCCCAAACCTTTGATCGAAGCATCATAGTATACGATAAAATCTTTGCTTCATTCAGGTAAATCTAGAATTGGTGGACTACACAACTTCTGTTTCAACAGTTGAAACGCTGCTTCTTGTTTGTCGCCTCAAACGAACTTGACCTTCTTCTGAGTAAGCTTGGTCTTTGGCTTGGCGATCTTCAAAAATCCTTTGATGAATCGTTGGGAGTACCCAGCAAGACCTAAAAATTACCGAATCCCCGTTGGCATTTTAGGAGATGCCCAATCTTTTGTGGATTCGATCTTGGCGGGATCCATGTGAATGCCTTGACTATCAATTACGTGGCTAAGAAATTGTACATTGGGAAGCCAAAATTCGCATTTAGAGAATTTAGCGTATAACTCCTCTTTCTTAAACAATTCCAGAATTGCCTTAAGATGTTCTTCGTGTTCCTTCTTGTTCTTGGAGTAGATAAGAATATCGTCAAGAAAGACAATCATAAATTTATCTAAAAATGGCTTGCACACATGGTTCATGAGATCCATAAATACTACTGGTGCGTTTGTCAAGCCAAATGGCATAACTTGGAACTCATAATGACCATATTGTGGTTTGAATATGCAGTCTTCAGAATTCGTCTTCCCGTACTCGTATCTGAGTTGATAACTAATCGAATAGTCTTCTTAAAATTAACATGGATCCTTGTAGCTGATACAAATTTAAAAATCGTCGATCTTGGGAGGGGATAACGATTCCTTCACGTTAGCTTGTTCAACTCTCGGTAGTCGATACACATTCAAAACGATCCATCCTTCTTTTTGACAAACAAGACCGGAGCTCCCCAAGGTAAGGAAATGGGTCTTATGAAGCCCTTGTCAGAAAGTTCTTGGAGTTGGTCCGATAATTCCTTCATTTTAGACAGGGTCAACCGATAAGGTGCCCATGCTATAGGTGCAGCACCAGGTATCAAATCAATTTGGAATTCCACTTGTCGAGTCAGAGGGAGACCGGCAAGTCTTCATGAAAACACTTTCTAGGGAAAGTTTCAATCGATCATTACGTCCTTCTAAGTCGCTTCTTATCCGACTTTAGTCTTAGTCTCCTTTGTAGTAACATGTGCCAAAAAGATAGGACATCCTTTTAGCATGTACTTCTGTATTTTAGTACACGAGATGATGTTCAAACGAGTCGTTTCCCCGGTCGCTTTTGTCTCTACGAACAATCAGTGTTTCATTTTCCAGGATACAAATGATTTTCTCGGCACAAACGATGACAGCTTGGTACACTTTGTCCAACAATCCCATGCCGATTATGACGTCAAGACTACAAGTTCTACGGGCATTAAGTCTATGTTGAATGGGTGATTTAAGAAATTTAATGTACAACCCCGAATGATAGCGTTTAACCCAATTATTCTCCCGTCAGCTAGTTCAACATCATAATAATGATCTAAGGTAGATGGTGTGATATCAATTTGGGAGCTAAATGCAGTAGACACAAAGCTTCTATCGGCACCAGTATCAGATGTCGACTGAAGATATCGGTTGTTTAGAAGGAACATACCCATAACGACGTTTGAGTCTGAGTTTGTCCCTACATGGCCTACCGCATACACTTTTGCTGGAGCATTTCCATTTCCACCTTGGTTACCACGGTTGTTGTTTTTCAGCTTTGGACAATCCCTCTTGAAATGTCCCTGGGCTCCACATTTATAACAAGTAGGTTTCTGACCTGCTCTAGTGCCCCTTTGGTTGTTAGCAGTGTTGGCATTTACAGTACTCCTACAGTTACACGCCAGATGGCCAACCCTGTTGCACTTGTGACATTTTGGAGCACATTGACTGTCATGGTGATAGTTGCATTTTGAGCACAGAGGTTTGGATCCTCCGTAAGGTTTCTTCTCACCAGACCCTGCAGCATAAGCTCTGCCAGTGTTTTGCCTTTTGTTCTGTTGTTGTTGTTTGTTATCATCTTGCTTTCTTTTGTTCTCACTCTGTCGGTCAGCAAAAGTACGGATTTTCTTGTCCATCAGCTCAGTTGCAAACTCAATTGCATCCTGCATGGTTTTTGGCTTAGATGCCATTACACTTTCGTGAATCTGTACGGGCTAAACACCGAATTATTTCTTAATCTTGATTTGACTCTTTCAGGAAACATCCTAGCACACATCAATGCCAGTTCTTGAAAACGTTGGTTATAGCTTACTACATCGGTGCCTTTAACCTTAAGATTCCACATCTCAACCTCCAGCTTCTTAATCTCGCCTCTTAGGCAGTACTTGTTAGTCATCTTCTTTTTCTAGTTTGTCTAAGTCATTGCCTGAGTAACATCGTGACCAACAGTCTTAACATAGGAGTTCCACCATGTTAGAGCACTTACAAGAAGAGTACAAGTGGAAAACTTGATTTGGTTTTCCACAGAGTAGTTGCTTATACAGAACACAGTTTCCATTCTTTCAAACCACTGTGCCAACTCAATGACTCCTTCATTGCCCTTAAAGTATAGGGCATTTTCATTTCTTGAAGTTTGGGTAAGTGCACTCACGAGCAGGAGGAGCTTGCCTCCTTACACCCGTGACTGATATTATGGCTGTCATCACATTCATTGCTTTCTGTCAGCGTCTCGTGCTGCTAGTGCATCAACAACACCTTGATAAATCAATGCCTTTGGTTGAGAATTGGTGACAGATTTGGTGGTGGGAGTTGTTATGGCTGGTGTTGACCTTGTGGCTCTTTTTGGTGTCATTTTTTTCAAATCACAAGAAAATATAATACAGTTATATTTCATAAAATCATAACCATGACATGACATATGTAAAATAACTAAATGAGATCAATCACATAGTGACTTACAACAGATTGAAATTACAATGGTGAGTAACTAAATCGAATTCATTAATATATAAAATTCGATTTAAAATGACATAATCCAACCATTCCATACATAATCTGGAAAAACATACATGGTCGGTTCAGATACAAAATGATCACTACCCTTAGGTTACAAAAGGAAATATAAACAATCTAAAGCCTTAATACCAGGGAGTTACCCGTAATACTTCGTAGGCTATATACAAAATAGCTAAAACATAACAACTCTAAGAAGAACTATCGGCCTCTTCCGGTATCTCAGGCTGTGCTGGACCGCTAGCGGGTCACTACTATCCCTATAGTGTTGTCACTTGTATCTGAAGTATACTTATCAGTCTCAATGTCTCCATATGTTGTGCCTGTCGAGCGCGGTCTGCTACTCGCAAAGCTGCAATCTCTGTCTGCTGAGCTAGCACTATAGTCCTCAGTGCTCTCACCTCAGAAGGGGCGGTGTCAATAGCATCCATTGACCGTCCCCAGGCCTCACGGGAAATTATGGCCTCTCTCTCCATGAGTAAAGTAGTGTAAGCATAGGAGCGTATATTCTTTGTAGTAAGTTGAGCCGACCGCTCAACACTGCTCTAGCATCTTGTGCCTCATCAAGTCTCCCATATATCTCGTCTGTGTCCTACCTAACCATAATGGCAAACTCTGTCATCCGTCGACCTAACTCTATGTCATCAGTCGTTGGTGCCCCTGGCATGCACACAAGCATCTCATCCCAAGTGTCTGTAATCCCATAACCAACATCTCTCTCAGGGTCACGTCTGATCTTATCTTCCAAAATGGCAACAAAACCATAATTTGCCCTAAAACCTCTAGTAGGTCTAGCAGTAGGTGCAGATGAACTCTCACCGACCTCATATCTCAGACCTAGAGCAATACACAACCTCTTCCGAGGTGGTAAACAAAACCTGGGCAAATGTTCGCTCTACGGTCAAGTAGACGGTAAAGTCAAAGGGTGGTGATGATTATAAACAACCAGGAATTTTCTATCAAACCTATTTTTACTATTATCACAATTTTACGGGAAATTTTTTTTTTTGCTTTATTACATTACTTGTATTGTTAATATCTCAAGTATGTACATGTTAACTAGCATAACTAGAGACGAGCTCACGAAACCTATCTATGGCAATCTGTCTTCATATATGACAGTAAACATCATAATATATCAAGTCAATATCATAATATCATTTTTACAAAGTACATTATTCCTATAATGTACCATTCGCAACGTTATATCAAAACGGGCTTTAAACCGTTATCGGATGCCTCTAAACCCTAATTCCATGAAGGATTAACATCTAAAGTGAATGCACAAGCTACTAAAGCATATGTACAAGCAATATAACATCTCATTTGAAATATAAAATCTCTCCAAGTCAAAGTACAAGTCCTTAAAAGCACAATGTACAAGTCATTAAGCATGATCTCCAAAATAGCCGTTTTACCTCTGTTTTTATTCTAATTTCTTCACCATCACTTTTGTACAAGCTACTACACTCATTCTACAATGTATAAACCCTAAATATTCTATTCATAAGCTTTCATACATCTTTTTACACTCAAAACCCTAATTCAAAACCCTAAACCCTAAAACCGAGCTAGTTTCTAAACCATGACTCGTTTCTTCATTTTTATCCATTGTAAACCTAAACCAATACTTAAATAAGTTATAATAACATAAATTACAACATTCTCAATCATAATCCATTATCATTTCATCATTCTACTTCAATTATACAAGAAACAAATCCAGAAAACCCTAATTGTGCCCTAATTGGAACTTTGGACCCGTTTACTCATTTTCTACCCGTTTTAACCCAAACCACCTCTCAAATTTTTATTATAATCCTTAATATAAGCCTTAGGATCAGTAACCTATCATTCTTAATCAAATGTACACGAATTACAAGCTAGAAAACTCGACCCGAACCCTAGTAAGCCCTAAATGTACCCGTATACACCTTTCTTTCATTTTAATCCATTCCAAAGTCCTATATTGCAATAAGCACTCCATGACTAAGCTACTTCTTCCCTAGCTTTTACCATACCTCACACAAATATCTATTCATTTATAGATTAAAATGACTCATGGCCTTCCTTTTCTTCTTGTAATCCCACGGTAACAACAGGAACCATCTAAACACCTTCTAGTTGGTTCTAAACTTACATGAATCATCATATAGACCTTCCACCTCATTTACTAGACCCTCCTGGTGTCCTCACATCAGTTTACAAAGGTTCCTTAGTCACATTGTCTTGAACTAGTTAAATCTGGAACCTAATCATTTCATTTCTTCATCCCCCACTTCTCTTCTATAACCTTCATAGAAGCATTACTTTTCTCTAAATAGATACTAAGTGATCTATGAGTCTCACGTATAGAAAGGAATCAAAAGAAACCAAGAAACGAAGCCCGGGAGTCGTTATTCTAGGCGTACGAAGCCGAAAGTCCGATTCTGACCCGTTTCCAAGCTATAAGCTCAAACCAGGTTCTCTAAGCTTATGTTCTGCTTTCATAACGTCATAATGTTCATATGATCTTGCTAAAATCATAATATAAAGCTTTGAACTCAAAAACATAAAGTGGTTATACCTTTTTGATCCAAAACCGTACACCGAAACCCTAAAATTTCATGTTTTTACTTAAACTATGGGTTAAACTTGTAAAATTTTGTTATAATCAATCCTAATAAGCTATTATAATGTTAAAATAAGTACTTTGATAAGTTATAAGAGAATTTGACCTTAAAACCCGCGCGTTTACGTTTTGAAACCCTAATTTGACCCGTTTTACTTCCTAGCTTAACGAATCGTTAAATTAAACTTGTGTTATGTTAAAACTTCATATTTTAGTTTATTATAACTTATAAATGTCTATTGAAATGTTAAAATAAGCTTGCATGGAAATTTGGACATGTTTTGTAATTATAATCCATGCAAGGGGTATATATGTACCTTTCTGAATTATAACTAGAAGGTGAATATGTCATTTTATCAAAGTTATAACTATAGGGGTCTATTATATCACTTTCAAAAGTCCAAGGTTTACTTGGTATATCTTTCAAAGTTGAAGGACCAAAGTCGTAAAAATGCAAAACCCTAGGGGTCTACTTGCAATTTTCCAAACCCTAGGGTCTAAAATGTAACATTTGAAAAAGTATAAAAAACATCATTTAAAAACATTCCAGATTAGACATAACTTTATTTAACGGTCTTGACATGCTTAACATTTCTAGATATTGAATAAAACGCTTAAAACCGATCATCCGGAAGCTATATTGTACCACAATACTAGGGAGCTTCATATTAAGAGGTTTCATCTTGGTATTACGTTCTGACTGAGTTGTTGGGTTTACGATTTAAAGTGCCCCTAGCTCTAAAACCGTTACTGAATGACTTTGAATTATGATGGCCTGACGGTGATACAATAATTCAAACTTTCAATATCAAACTCATTAACAATATTAGACTCTCTTGAACCAAAGTTCTAGAGTACCAATATCTTAAGCTCATAATTTACTAGTTGCGTGACGTGGCTATTTACTTATCATTTGCTATATCCAACTCTCACTATTAAAGATTTTGATCAGGTCGTGAGCTTTCATTTTCAGGATATTTTTTACATCTACCTATCAAGTTCATAACCTCGCCTTTACTTATTTACATGTTTTATAAACCCGCGAGGGGGATACATGCTTGTTTACAAACTTCTTTTTAACATACTCGTTTATCATTATAACAATGTGATTACTTTTCAAAGACTTAATGAGTTTCATAACCTCACATTTTAATACTTTATAAACCTGTAATACCTGCTATAAACCATGAATGCAAGTGTTTTCTAAATGTATGCTATCCAGATATATTATTGCCTAAGTAGCTTCCAGTGCCATTATTTCCAATATCATGAATCATTAATTACTTGCATTGCGAGTAAACGTGAATATTGTGAATAGATCTATTAGGGGTGACGGCTCCGTTTGTTTTACCTTGTTGGGGTAGCAACGCACTATATTTGTGCTAATGGGTAACCTTGTGCAAGTTATCTTTTCCACGGGGACATTTGTCCTAACCAATATCACTTGAAAGCTAAGACCTAACCAGATCTAAGTACTCCTACCGGCCTCCTCCGGTACATCTGGCTATGTTGGACCGCTAGCGGGTCCCTGCTATCTCTACAGTGATGTCACCTGTGTCTGTAGTGTACTCATCAGTGTTAGTGTCTCCACAAGTTGTGCCTGTCGGGTGCGGTCTGCTGCCCGCAAAGCTCCTATCTCGGCCTGCTGTGCTAGCACTGTAGTCCGCAGTGCTCTCACCTCAAAATGGGTGGTATCACTAGCATCCATCGACTGTACCCAAGCCTCACGAGAAAGTCTAGCCTCAGTCTCCATCAGTCTAGCAGTGCGAGCATGGGCGCGTCTATCTCTATACAGCATGTTGAGCCGACCGCTCATCAATGACCTATCATCTTGTGTATCATCCAATCTCACATAAATCTCATCTGTGTCTTGTCTGACAGTCGTGACAAAATCTGTCATCCGCTGACTTAGCTCTGCCACATCGGTAACTGCTGGTGTCCCATGCATGTCCTCAACCATCTTGTCCCAAGTATCTATAATCCCATAACCAACATATCTCTCGGGGTCTCGCCTAATCTCATCATCAAAAGTGCCAACGAATCCATAGTCTACTCTAAAGCCTCCGGTGGGTCTAGCGGTGGGAGTAGATGAACTCTCACCGACCTCATATCTCGGACCTAGAGCAATACACAACCTCTTCCGAGGCGGTAATGTAATCTCAGAAACACCTGCTCTATAGTCAGTAGAGGGAAGAAGCAAAGGTGGTGATGGGATAGGTAATGGTATTGGTAGAAGTGGTGGTGTCCCTGATGGTGGGGTACTCGATGGTAGTGGATAGGAAGTAGATGGTGTCTCAGCTCTCAGCTGGATCATAGCAGCTCTATATCCTAAAGGATAAGTAAGGCTAGCAGGTAGTGGTGAAGATGATACATGTAATGGTGGTGATAGTATCTGAGGTAGTGGTGATAGTATCAGGGTTAGTGGTGATGACAATGAAGAGAGTGGTGATGGTAGTAGAGTAGGTATAGCAAGAAGTCTGACAACCTCTGTATCTGAAGGAAGTGATTGTGGGTATTTGGTTAAGTGTAGAAAGGTGGAATGGTTTACATGCATGCAAAAAGGTTTCAAAATGCGAAACGTAAGCGTTTACGTAACGTATAAAAATAAAATATAAAAAGTTATAAATTATCTTCGTAATAATTATATAACACTTATTTGACGTAAACTTTTGTTTGTTTAATGCCGGTTTACGTTGATTATCGATTTTTAATTTACGCGATTTAACTTAACTGTTGAAATTAAAAGTAAACGCGTAAAAGTCTAAAGTAAATAAATTTGAGTTTATTGACGTACCTAAAAAGACGGATTGTTACAGTCTCCCTGTGTTAAAATTTCATCTCGAAATTCAGTTTGTGTGGTCTTCCGGAGTGGTGTTGGTGAAGAGGTGCGGGTACTTATTGCAGAATAATTATCTTAATCCCTCAAAACGTGGTAACCAACTGCGTTTTCCTAATTTAGAGAGTATCATTGGTATGGGTTTTAGCTTTTTGATTAGACTGTGAAGATTTTTGTTATCAACGTTGTAACACCCCCAAATTGGGTCGCAGCGGAATTATGTCCGGGAGTGTTACTTCATAAGTACATTGCACAAGATATGAGAGAACGACCTCTAAATGAGTCGTTTGAAAAGTGATCTCGTTGATTTAACCAAAATCTGAATTTGTTATAACGTTGGTCCTAAAGTTTGCATCAATAATGTAAGACTGAAATAATACAACGAGATTTGTTTGTAGAAATCCATGAATGTAGTCTTGTAAAGTTTAGACTCCAATGCACATCAAGTAAGCCAAGCATCTAATTCACCTGAGAAAAACATGCTTAAAAGTGTCAACATAAAGTTGGTGAGTTCATAGATTTTTGTAAGTACAAATGTTGGATCAAAGGTTTGTAAAGAGTATATGACCATTTCAATCGTTATAATAGTTACCAAAATTGTATGCATAAATGTTGAAATCAAAGATGTGTATGACTATTGTATCCCATACGATAGTCACAAAAAGTTGAGTATAATTGGAACAAAGCGGTTGTAAAGTATGCATGACCATTGTAACCAATACATAGTCACCATGTGTGATTACGATTTCACTCCTAAGTTCATGAAACTGCGACGTAGACTTATATGTATGCCACTTTATTCAAGGCACAGTAAGAGTTCATGAGTATGTAGTTGTTGGCCCTGTAGACACCAATCCAATCGTGTTCCGACATGGTATAACGTTCGTTTGTCCAGTGATAGCTAATCACCCGAACGGGGATTGTCAATCCCGAATAGATCTATTTTATAACATTCGCGCTCACCCTCCAAGTGATTTACAGTTCATGCAACCTAAGCTAATCCGTAATCATTCGAGTAAAAGTAAAGTTGTTGCGTCCATAAGTAAAAACAAGTATTGTATCTCACCGTGAGATATGCAAATGAGTGTATAACAAAGTTGTACGAGTTTGCAATGAGTATGTAAACAGTTTTGTCAATGTGTATGTAAACGAGCGTGTAACCAAGTTACGAAATCAAGTATGTAAAAGAGATTGTAAATGAATATGTAAACAAGTTGTAACGAGCATGTATTCTCCCCTGAGATTTGTAAAGTAAATGTAAAACAAGTTAAAGAGGGGCTATAAACTCACCTCGAGTGAATGAATCGATAATGTAAATCACAAACAGAAAATGCGTCACGAATACGCCCGAATGCAACCTAATTAATTATAGGCCGTATGAGTACTAAGTACTTTGAATATCTAATACCGTATATAATTCTATATAGCTACATCACCATCTAATCGTATTTGTGAAATCATATTTATAAAGTAAAAACGTTTATAAATATCTCTTTAGTAAAAACGGCGTAACTTTCTCGTTTTAAGTCTGTTTCTTACGTTTCTTATGTCCACGCTTTCGTATTAAGACGAGTTATCAAAATATTACATTTTCATATTTTAAGTCCTCTGGTGAACAGTACTTTTTACTGTTCATACACTTTTATAAATTTAGTTATCGTAAACTCGTAAATGTCGTATCTTATTCGTTTTAACTCTGATTTTAGTGATTCTTTCGAGCACGTCTTCGTAATTAAAAGTTTTATCTAATTAATGTATTTTCCAAAATGTATCTGAGATGAATAGTGATTTTTACTGTTCATAGTTTATAAAATTATTTTTATAAACTTTAATTATCGTAAACACGAAAAAAATCCATAACTCCTTCGTTATTGATCGAAAAATTATGATTCTTAATGTTTTGGAATCCTAAAAATATGTACTATCTGAGAAAAATATCCAACCTTTTATATCAGAGGTGGTTTGTAATGAGTTTTTATAAAATTTCTTTTATAAACGCGTTTATTATCGTGTAACTTGCAAATGCCGTATCTCCTTCGTTATAAATCGGTTTTTCGAGTTCTCTACATGCCTACGATCGTTGTAACTTGTAGTATTTTATAAAAATATAAAATAAATATGTTATATTTCGAATTTACACAGAATGTTTTGGGTTTTTAGTTAATAATGTGTTTAAACTTGTTTTTGTAACTTTTTAGTTTAGTAACTTGTTACAAGTCCTCTACAACCATTTATATCACATGTCCTACATACTTAAAGTCCTTAGTCCATGATTTGTCCAATTATTGTCCAAGATAACAAGATCAACAAGTCCTTATACTTATAAACTTATTAGGTAACTTTTAAAACCACTAGTTTATATATACTTTTTATACATAAACCACACTTGTGCAATACTTATACTTCCATTCCCACATTATATTAACATCCATATAACATAAGTAAAAGTGTACCAAATCATAATCAAGTGTAAAAATCCATTTTTCAAGTAAATAAGTTTCCTAGATGGTGATTAACTATATAAACATAATATACATATGAAATCACAAATGTAAAGAGATTAAGGTTTTTAGATAACCTTAATATGATGTAAGATGATGAACAACAATGTCTAAACCCTTGTTTAGCAAACAAACCCTAGCTTCCAAGTCTATGAAAACCCTAATCCATAGAAAACCCTAATCTTAAACCTTCCTTGCTTAACCCTTGTAAACACTAAACCAAGCCTTCAAACCTTCTTGGTATGCCTTAGATATGTTGCTAGAACACTTGTATATGTTGTAAATAAATTTTGTATGGATTATTTAGGGGGTTTGTGTTGAGCCGTGGGTAAGGGAAGGAGAGAAAGAGAGATTTTGTAGTTTTTCACCAAGGAAATGAAGTGTGTGTGTGTTCTCTTCTAGCATAAGCCTTATATACATCTTTGACTAGTCATTTACCACTTGTATATGTCTTAAGACATGTTGAGGGTTTTAAGGAAGTCTTGGTCAAGATAGCTTAGTCATGGTCTTAGTTATTATGAGTTATAAGTTGTACAAGTCTTGAATAAGTGTTTGTATGCTCTTGGTTCCCTAATATGAGAGTCATCCTATGAAATTTAGGAGGGGGGGAGGAAGTATTAGTTGGTTTTTGATCTTTTATAAAAGATATTTTGCATACTTAAACATATAAGTTGGTATAGGTAAATTATAATGTGTATACTTGTAACATTTAGTGTTTACTTGGTTTCCTTTATGTTCAATTCAGCTACCATGAGTAACGTAGGTGAATTTTTATAAAGCCTTAAGTATTGGATATAATTATGGGTATTTGTTGAAGCGTAGAAAAGTTTTGGTGGTTCCGGGAATGCCTAAACGTATTTTATCACGAAACGTAAACACTTTACGTAACCAATAAAAATAAAATGTGCAAGGTTTAATAATTATCCTCTTAATAATTATCTAACACTTGCTTGAAATAAACTTTTATTTGTTTGGTAACCATTTACGTTGAATGTAGATTTTTAGTTTATGCGATTTAGCTAAATGATTAAAATTTAAAGCAAATGCGTACGAGACTAAAAATGAATAGTGGATTAAATGACGTCGTAAAATGACTTGAAAATATGGATTGTTACAGTCTCCTCCTGTTAAAAAAAATTCGTCCCGAAATTCAGTTTGAGTTGCCTTCCGGAGCGGTGTTAATGAAGATGTGTGTGTATTATTTTTTATATACGTGAATTGTAACCCCAACGGCTATGAACACTAACCCCAACGGTTAGTTCCTCCTTTTATATACTAAATTTTTATCCTTCATTTCTCCATACAACACTTAATCTTTCACTTAAATTTTCTCTTACCCAATCCTTAAAAATATTGCATATCATTGCACTCTTGGCGATGGCGAGTGCGATAGCACTCGGCATTTATCTTGCCTATGTCCAATACGAAGAAGATTTTCAGTATCTGGCCTTTATTCTCGTGATTCTCACGCCGATCATCGTCCTCGCTATTGGCGTGGATCTACTTTGGAAGAAATAGATATCATTGCTAGGGGAGGGTTGTAATAAAACTTGTATTTCCTTTATGTTCTTATGTTATCTTATTTCTAAGATAATAAACGGATGTTGTGGCAACAAATCTTTTTGTTATTATTATTTTTTTGTCTTTTGAATATTTCGTTACCATGCTTAGTAACTCGTTTGCATTCCCATTCTAAATTTCTTTACTTGAGCATTAAAAATTAGTGACGTTGGTTTAATATTTATTGTTGCGACCAAGGCTCGGCTTCTAGTGGGCTTATTCGTTCCCTTTTGCTTAGCGCGTCAGTTATAACATTTCTCTTAGGGTGATAACGAATTTATATCTATGGTGGTGTCGTAACTACTAAGTTCTATGGTATTACATAGACATTGAAAATGGTGTATTGGTGTATTCCTTAATGGCGAGTAAACTTGTTTATGGATTGTCCTAGGGTGACTAGGGATGCGTCTTGACTTTTGGACATAGGATTTTGTATAAAATGATGTCGACTTTATATAGTACGGGGGTGTAAGAGTTTACTTAGTTATTATGATTATTAGTTTGGTTCCTCATGATAAATACATTTTATCAATACGCACACAAAACTTGATAAAAATAGAAAATTGTTTCTTGACAAGAAATTTTAAGGTGACTACTGTTAGCATGGGCATGGTTCTTCCTGAATTATACATAGGTGATCAGGCCAAGTATAATTGAGGGCTAATAATACGATGCTCATTTCCTTCAAAATTGTGTTATAATTTCATAATATTGGTGGGAGTGGCTTACATAAATAAGTAGAAAATTAAAGTAATTTTAATGAAATTTTTACAACACATTGATTTGATAGATAATTTGAAATCATTCGTACAATACAATGAAAATTTGAGAGAAAATACAATGAGAATTCTTAAAGGAATAAAGTCTAAGCATCGATATCATCCTCCATGTCGTTAAGGTCTTGATTGGTTTCTCCTCCTCCTAAGCCATACACTATTCCACGGGTTTCAGTACCTTCAGCTTGGTTTTCGTGGTTTCGGTTCTTCAATTTTTAGCAATCACTCTTGTAGTGCCCTTGATTCCCATATTCATAGCAAGTGAGGTTTCTCTGATTGTTAGTAGTAGCAAGACTCCTACAGTCTCGGGTCAAGTGGCCAATTCTTTTGCAGTTTACGCACTTCACATTGCACTGACCATTGTGATGAAACTTGCACTTGTTGCACAATGGTAGAGTTTTAGCATACTCACTCCTTTCACCAGGCCTAGCAGTATAAGCTATAGCCACACTTTGCTTCTTGGGAGGTTGTTGTTGAGCTTGGTTGTTGTTATTGAGTTTCCTCTTATTCTCAGCTTGACGTTTAGCAAAGGTGTTGATCTTCTTGTCCATCAGTTCAGTTACAAATTCAATTTCATCCTGCATGGTCTTTGGCTTAGATGCCATCACACTTCCGTGAATCATGTCGGGTAAGCCAACGACATACTTCTCAATCTTATCCGACTCTTCAGGAAACATCCTAGCAAACATCAATGCCAGTTCCTGAAAATGTTGGTTAAGCTTACGACATCGGTACCCTTAACCTTCAGGTTCCACATCTCAACCTCAAGCTTCTTAATCTCGCCCCTTGGGCAGTACTTGTCGGTCGTCATCTTTTTCAGGTTTGTCTAGGTCATTGCATATGCAACATCGTGACCAACTGTCCTAATGTGGGCATTCCACCATGTTAGAGCACTTCCAAGAAGAGTACAAGTGGGAAACTTGATTTGGTTTTCCACAGTGCAGTTTCTTATATGGAACATAATTTCCATTCTTTCAAACCACTGAGTCAACTCGACAACTCCTTCAGTACCCTTAAAATATATGGGTTTGCATTTCATGAAATCTGGGTAAGTGCACTCCTGAGCAAGAGGAGCTTGTCTCCTTATACCCGTTCCCGAATTATGGCTGTCATCTCCAGTCATGCTTTTGTTAGCGTCACGTGCTGCCAATGCATCGGCAACGCCTTGGTCGATCCATGCCTTAACCTGGGCATTGGTGACCGGTGTGGGGGTAGTGGTTATTGTGGCTGGTGATGCCCTTGTGGTTCTTTTCTTTGGTGCCATTTTCTTCAAAATCACAAGAAAATATAATACACGTCAGATTTCATAAAATTATAAACGCGACATAACTGCTGTAATAAGCAAAATTAAACTTATATAAGTATATTATATAAGACCAGTAGTAATATACATACTATAATATAAACACGTATATTAATCATGTAAGCATCTAGTATGACCAACTAATGCAAACAAATAGTATATGTATGTCCCGTTAAAAACTTTTGTATGATGCAATGTTTGTAAAACGGTTATAGTCTAGATAAAATGCAACCTAGTTCTCTATAACCTTGGCTCTAATACCAATCGGTAACACCCCCAAATTAAGTAGCAG